>SJYC01035853.1:0-15091 GCA_006408675.1 Madoqua kirkii
CTTCTGGGGGTTTTCATGGGGGGGGGGGGGGATAATTGATCAAAGTGAAGCCAGGGGGCACAGAATTTCCAGAACAGGGCACTAGCTACTAGATAGAAGCTCCATATTAAACTAACTTTGGCATTAATGCAAGATTTTATGAGCTTATTTATGGCAAGAGCCCACTTCGCATTTGGCTAGCTTGAAGTTTGCAAATAAAAGTGAGTGGCAGTGTCCTACTTAATGAAATCTTTGAGTAGGAATGAAGCAAGATTAGTTCATCCCTGGAACCTCTTCCATGATTCTCTTTGAAGAAGTGTTTCTAGGTAACAATACCCTGGTGGTTCTCAACCTGTGGGAGCTTTGGAGTAGTCAGTCTATCTGGGCCCTGTCCAAGATCAACTGAGTTGGGTTTCTAGCTGTGGGGCCCTGACATCTATGCTCCCCAAAGCTATCCAGGGTTGATGAGCAGCCAGGGTTGAAACCACAGCCCAAGGATACATGAGCTTACTATTTTTCCATGCCCTGAGAAGGAGAACAGAATTAAAACCCTGCACAATTCTAGAGGGCAGAGGAAAGTGGGGAAAGATTTCTGGTGCTAAGTTCGGAAAACTGAATTTCTCTCATTTATAAGGAGAAGAAGAAAAGTTTTAATCACTTCATAGTTTGCCAGAGGGCCAATGACCCAGAGGTTCCCTTTAGCCCATGCTCTAGTGAATCTAACTTCTAGTGTCTAACCTTCATGGAGTCAAGGTCGGGATTAACTTTTGTAGCATCTGACACCCACTTTAACAACTCAGTTTTAAAACTCACTGCATTGCAGAGTCTGCTATCTGTCTAAAGTACTGGCATTCAGGGAGAATGATGCTTTGTTGATTTTAGACTAGAGAATCAAAGAGATGGTTATTTATCCTTCCCAAGGTTGCTTACTAAGTCATTAGGGAGTCAGAGCTGTCTTTTTTAAGTGGATCAGTATTTAAGGTGCTTCTGGACTGTTATAGGAAACATAGTCATCCCTATGAAATTAACATCAGGGACCTATGGCAGAAATTGAAGAGGAGCTAAAAAGCCTGTTGATGAAAGTGAAAGTGGAGAGTGAAAAAGTTGGCCTAAAGCTCAGCATTCAGAAATCAAAGATCATGGCATCTGGTCCCATCACTTCATGGGGAAACAGTGTCAGACTTTATCATTTTGCACTCCAAAATCACTGCAGATGGTGATTGCAGCCATGAAATGAAGAGACGCTTACTCCTTGGAAGAAAAGTTATGATCAACCTAGATAGCATATTGAAAAGCAGAGACATTACTTTGCCAACAAAAGTTCATCTAGTCAAGGCTATGGTTTTTCCAGTGGTCATGTATGGATGTGAGAGTTGGATTATGAAGAAAGCTGAGCGCCAAAGAATTGATGGTTTTGAAGTGTGGTGTTGGAGAAGACTCTTGAGAGTCCCTTGGACTGCAAGGAGATCCAAGCAGTTCATTCTAAAGGAGATCAGGCCTGAGTGTTCTTCGGAAGGAATGAAGCAGAAACTCTAGTACTTTGGCCACCTCATGCGAAGAGTTGACTCATTGGAAAAGACTGATACTGGGAGGGATTGGGGGCAGGAGGAGAAGGGGATGACAGAGGATGAGATGGCTGGATTGTATCACGGACTCAATGGATGTGAGTCTGAGTTGACTCCAGGAGATGGTGATGTACAGGGATGCCTGACGTGCTGCAATTCATGGGGTCGCAAAGAGTCAGACACAACTGAACAATCGAACTGAACTGAGTCCTTCTCAAATTTTGATGTGATTCATACACATAGATCACCAGATGATATTGTTAAAGTGCTGATTAGCTTATATAGGTCTGAATTAGGCCTAAAATTGTCCTTCTAGTAGTCTCAGGTAGTGTTGTTGCTCCTTCTCTTAGAAACACACTTGAGTAGCAAGGTTCTAAACTAGCATTGTTCAAGTGTAGCCAGTAATCCAAATAAGTTGTGATGAAATTAATATGACTATTAAATCTCTGCTCTTCTGCTGGAGGCAGTTCTTCCTTGAATTTTTAAGTGATATCTGAAATTCCTTAGGTGAAGAAAAATTGTTTTCCCCTGTGTAGAATGTTTCCTGTATCTAGTTGTAAATACTGAGACTTTGTTAATGATTTGCTTATTAAATGGAGAGAAGTAGGTGGAGAAAAGGGCACCAAGAAATGAAAGCAAATTCTTTAGGAACCATGGCCATGTGAAGACAGATTAATAAGATACCTATGAAAATATAATATCAAAAGTGGAAAGTCTAATTAGTTAATAAAATATTCCCCCATATTTAGCAACAATATCTATACTTAGATATTCAGACATACTTAGATTTTTTTCGGTACAATGATTATTTTCACTCAAAATACCATTCAAAGTACTTTTAAACTCAGGATGCTCTAAAGAACTTGGTATGCTGTTTTTTAGGGAGTTGTTTATAAATCTTAGTTAAGAGTCAGATGGTAAGCATGACAAAACAAAGCTTTCATTTACTAATGTTGTATGTCATGTGATTTTCACATGGAGTCAGCAGTCATTTTCTCCCATTCATTCGTTTGTATTTTCTTTTATTCATGAGGAAATTTGAGATCAAAGTAGTTATTTAACTTAATGAAAATTCAGATGCTCTGAACTGGCAGCGTTGGAACTTGAATATAGTTTAACTAGTATTGCTGTTCTTTCTGTTATAGGATACACCGTTAAACTTCATGTCAATAATACAATTAAAATATTTAGAACCCATTACTTTGTATATGCCATTTTTAAACTTATCCACTTCCTGAAAAGAGTACACTTGTAGAATTGGAAGTAGAAGCGTACACTAGCAGTGCTTCGCTATACTCAAGAAGTATGAAATTCAGAAACTAGGAGAATACTCTGTCTCTATTTTCATAATTATAGAAGAAAATGAAGGAGTAATTCAGTGCACTGCAGCACCACATGTTCTCCTTGTTCAGGACCACTTAATAGAACATGGTAAGCTTGGTCACAGCAGTGCCCATGCTTTGATCCCTGGTCTTCTCACTCCTGTGTTCGTGAAGTTGGAAGTGAGAAGGTCAGATGGCAACACTAAGAATAAACTGTACTACTGAGACTGATTGATACCAGGCACCTAAATGTGGTTTTTAACTTTTTAATGCAGACCCAAACTTTATGCTATACAACCTCTGAGAAAAGTAGTTGGGACGTTTTTTGCTGGGCCTGACCCCAAACTGTGCAGAGTTGTATTCGATGTTCTCTCTCCCTCCCTCTTCACTCTCTTCCTTCTCTTTTTCCAACTTCTATGGCTTTCTTTGGGCACCTTTCTGAATACTCTCCGTTTTCAGTTCTGTGTGTAGTAGCTGTATGATAGTCAGCTGGTACTTGAAGTTATCACTTAAGTTTGCTATTTTATTCCTAATTTGCTCTCCCACTCTTGTGGAGACAATTATTTTTAGGGCTACTGATTTGGCTGGGACTGGAGATGATTACATGATATGAATCAATTCATAGTCAATTGTGTGTTACCTAAGTCTTTAAAATTCACAGTTAACATCTGAATAACTTAACTGCCTGATAAGTGAGATGTTTAGAGAGGTAATTTTGGATTGTATATTAATCACAATCTCCTTTTTGTCCCTTACCTTTTAAACCGTTTTAATGAAAGCCAGTAGAAGATAGACCTTATAAATAAATATTCCCTTTAATGCTCTACCCTCTATCAGTCCCTGTTACTATCATGCTGTAATCATAAAAATTTTAAGAAAAACGTGCAGTTTTCTAGTTTAACTGTTGTACTTTAGTGAAGATAATAGACAGACTAGTTGATGGCATTGTGATTTACTTTGTTTTCTTACACTTTTAAAATATTTTCTTCCCTGTCTTTTCCTCCATAAAAGATTATTTCAAGTAACTTACGTGAGTCTAAGAAACAGTATAGTGTTTCTTAAGGTTCTTGAATGGATTCTCTTTTAGCAGTGGGCCCTAACGGAGTGGCTACCAGAGGCAGAAAACAAGCGGTGGGTGATAAAGCCCAGGGATATTTTAGGAATTCTCTGGAGGTGATCTGTTTCAGATAAAATCTTATGCAACTTATATAGGTGGGTTTTGTCAGTCCCATAACCTTAAATACAATTTTTTCTTAAATTGCAGTGTGTGCAGTGGCAGTAAGGAATTGCTTAGAGTGCCAGCAGCAGTCACAGCTGAGAAATAGAAGTGAAGCAGGAAAAAGCCAGAAAACGACACACAGCCTGATTCCCACTGGGAAATCTGCTGCAAAGGTAAGCCTGCCGAATAATTAACTAAATAAGAAAGCGTTCTCTTATTTTACAGTTAAGATCTTAAATTTATTTGTTCATTTCAACAGAAAGTTAAATAAATCTGACAGAAGTCCTAAAATAGTTATTTTAGTCTGTGGACATAACCTTCAAATATTTGTGTTTGAGTATACAGTAAAGATTTGCTTATACTTAATCTTTTCTGCTTTTCCAAATGTTTACTTTCCTTGTGTCCATGATACTTTTCCCTCCAGATACGTCAGTTTGTGTTTCACATGCTTGTTGAGTTAGCATGCAGTTCTTTTTTCTTTCATGCTCCCTTCTATACCCACCACTCTGTCCTGGCACCCAAAAACAGAAGCGAGGAGGAGGAAACCAAGCTGGGAAAAGATGTTGTCGCCCATGGAATAGTGTGTTATTTTTTAAAATATCTCTGCAATGTATGTTTATATGTTTTATCTAAAATAGAGTCCAGTGGACCTTGTAACTGGTGGTATGTCTCCAGTGAGAGATTTTGACAGGCTCTTACAAGACATGGATATTAATCGACTTCGGGCAGTTGTCTTCAGAGACATAGTAAGTTACAGTATTTCTTTCACATATTCTCTTAGCTGATACATATTTCCTCGTAGGCCCAAAGTATTGAGAATGAACACTTTCTGTGGTATAAAATCGTCAAGTAGAAATAAGAAGAGTTAGATACCAGTTGTCTTGACAATGATTTTAGAATCTTAGACTCTTAGAAAGTATTATTTATATACATGGAGCTAATATATCAGAGTGTTGCTATTGATAACAACAGCACATTATTAGATAGTAAGCATTTTAAGTGCTTTATGTATTATCATTAAATCAAACAACTTCTTGAAGTTGTGTACTTTGTAATTCCAATTTTATAAATGAGGAATTTGAAGCAAAGAGTGTTCGTGTAACTTTCAAGCTAACGGAGCTAGAAAATGATAGGATTCAAACTCATCAAACACCAGAACCTGTGCTTTGAAAGTTTTATATGATATAAAAGTACATGACAATATATGGCAAAACCACAATATTGTAAAGTAATTAGCCTCCAGTTAAAATAAATAAATTTATATTAAAAAATAAAGAAAAAAAAGTACATGATGAAATGTTGTTTATGGTATTTTAAGTATTTTAAAGGTGAAAGGTTTTAGCTAATTTTGATATATGGCAGAATTTCATGTAGAAATTGTAAAGTTGTATAAAAAAGCATAAACATGAAAATTAAAATCATTTGTGATCCTGCTCATTTGGATTTGGAGTATTATCATTAATATTCACTGAACTCTTACTGTGTGTTGAGTACAAGGCTACTCTATACTACACGTTTTTAAAAATAAACTTTATAACTTCAGTTTTAATTTTCCTTTTTCTAGTGTTTTTCTTCACTCTTGATTCTTCATGCAGTATGCACTTTGTTAATAGTAGTTATTATCTATAGCTAATAGTCTTAAACACTTATTGCATACAAAGTATAGGACTGGATAATTGAGAATGTATTATCTCATTTAGTTCACCAAATACTCCTAAAAGAAAGATAGCAGTATTAGCTTAAATTATCTGCTTAAAATCACAAATAGTGACAGGTAAAAGTGGATTAAGGGCCTAAGGAATCTGATTCTTGAAAATTTCATATTAACCATACTTCAAATTTTCAACTTAACTAACATCTGTATGTATTTAATTATGCTCCCTCTCTGGATTTCAGGTTTTTGCTTTTTGGTATTGTATTATTCCTTTTATTAACAAAGCATCACCTTTGTGTTTTTCGAAACCTACTGCCTGTGGTCTATTGTGGAACCAAATATTGCTGCTTCCTTCTCTCCCCATTCTCTTGGAGCAGTTGTTGAGTCTATTGCCCTATAACTTTGTATTTCCTAAAATGAATTTTAAAAATCTACAGTAAGTGATGTAAGTCTTTGGGTTTAAAATTTTTCTAATGACTTTCCTATAGCGTTTAAAATGAAATCGATATACCTTACCCTGGCTCTTATTATATCACAATATTTGGACAGAGAATTAGAGTGTCTCCTATGTCTGCCGTGTCATATCTGAAAGTAACAAATAACTAAGTGTTTTGGTAATTAGAAAAGTGATATAGTCACCTTATAGGACCTTTAGAAAAGAGAAAAGAGCTTATTTCCCAGGCTACACCCAGAGCTTATTCTAGCATAAGCAAACTTTGAAGAAAAAGGAAATTACCTAAGATTGGGGATATAAATAAATCGTTACCTAGAGGTTAAGAGCTAAGATTTTTAATCACTCTAATCTGAATTCAGATTTGCTTTTGCATTCACTGTGTGCCTGTAGGTAAATTGCTTAACTTCTGTAGGCCTCATTTTATGTATATGGGTTAATGACTGTAGCACAGTGCCTGAATCACAGTAAGAATTTAATAAATAACAGCTACAATTGAAAACAAATTTGTTTTGGGAATTAGGTCTTAAACATAAGGATCTATGGGATATTTCTTATTTGGGCATAAATCAGGCATACACTGTATACTTCATACGGTAGTTACTAAACATTGAACATGCTCATGGGCTAAATAAAGATTTTAATTCAGTTCAATTCATTCACTCAGTCATGTCCAACTCTTTGTGACCCACGTGAATCACAGCACACCAGGACTCCCTGTCCATCACCATCTCCCAGAGTTCACTCAAACTCACGTCCATCAAGTCTGCGATGCCATCCAGCCATCTCATCCTCGGTCATCCCCTTCTCCTCCTGCCCCTAATCCCTCCCAGCATCAGAGTCTTCCAATGAGTCAACTCTTCGCATGAGGTGGCCAAAGTACCAGAGTTTCAGCTTTAGCATCAGTCCTTCCAAAGAAATCACTGGACTAATCTCCTTTGGAATGGACTGGTTGGATCTCCTTGTAGTCCAAGGGACTCTCAAGAGTCTTCTCCAACACTACAGTTCAAAAACATCAATTCTTTGGTGCTGAGCTTTCTTCATAGTCCCAACTCTCACATCCATACATGACCACTAGAAAAACCATAGCCTTGACTAGACAGATCTTTGTTGACAAAGTAATGTCTCTTCTTTTGAATATGCTATCTAGATTGGCCATAATTTTTCTTTCAAGGAGTAAAATTTTTCATTTCTGGGTGCAGTCACCATCTGCAGTGATTTTGGAGCCCCCCAAAATAAAGTCTGACACTGTTTCCACTGTTTCCCCATCTATTTCCCATGAAGTGATGGGACCGGATGCCTTGATCTTAGCTTTCTTAATGTTGAGCTTCAAACCACATTTTTCACTCTGCTTTCTCACTTTCATCCAGAGGCTTTTTAGTTCCTCTTCACTTTCTGCCATAAGGGTGGTGTCATCTGCATATCTGAGGTCATTGATGTTTCTTCCGGCAATCTTGATTCCAGCTTGTGCTTCTTCCAGCCCATTGTTTCTCATGATGTCCTGTTCATAGAGGTTAAATAAGCAGGGTGACAATATACAGCCTTGACGTACTTCTCTTCGTATTTGGAATTAGTCTGTTGTTCCATGTCCAGTTCTAACTGTTGCTTCCTGACCTGCATATAGGTTTCTCAAGAGGCAAGTTAGGTGGTCTGGTAATCCCATCTCTTGAAGAATTTTCCACAGTTTCTTGTGATCCACACAGTGAAAGGCTTTGGCATAGTCAGTAAAGCAGAAATAGATGTTTTCCTGGAACTCTCTTGCTTTTTCGATGATCCAGCGGATGTTGGCAATTTGTTCTCTGGTTCCTCTGCCTTTTCTAAAACCAGCTTGAACATTTAGATAGCTATAAATAATTTATAAAACATTAAGAAGACCAAGCAGGTTATTTGCCTACATTGTTAATGTTGATACCATTGGTAGCAGTTATTGTAATAGATGGTAGGATTATGTGGCAGAAGAACATAGGAGTTTCTGGAGAAAAGGGTACATTAATTTAAGAAAGGAAAAATGAGCATATCTTTTCCATCAAGACTAATAAAGTATTATACATGAACCTAAAAACTGCCAAAGATTTTTGTCAGATTATAAATATGTCTAATAATCCTGTTAGGATATTTTCAGTAGACTTTGAAATTTAATTTTTCTCTAAAATTATGTCCAAAATTTATGATAATCATTAATTGGTAGCTTTTAAAGCCTTATTTGTACCGGTTGTGTATCTCCTAGGCAACCATGTTCTTTGTTTTGTTTATCCTAAATTTATCTGCTACTTAAGTTTCAGAATTTGATGGACAAATTTTGACTTTTTCCTTTAGGTTCAAATGTATTTTTAAAAGTTATCAAAATTAGTGATGTGTGCAATGTTACTTTGAAAATGGGGAATTTTATTAGGTGAAGCGGTCATTGATATGTATAGGTGATCTGTAGAGCTTAGAAGAAGCCTGAACCTCTTTAGAGATCAGCCTAGTTTGTTCTTTTCTTTCTCCAGACACTGTATTAAGTCCCAGACACTTGGTTGTCTGTATTCCTTTGAAATACTCTTGAGAATTTCTTTAGCATCTAGTTCTGTCTCTGATAACCTCACTTTTAACAATCTCAAATGTTTGTCCTTTAGGAAAACTGTTATTCTGACCTTTTAGAACATAATTTAATCTTTATGGTTGGAAGTAAAAATAATGATTCATATATAGTTATAGTTGCTATTTGATTAATGTTATACAGTATATTAGGACATATCTCTTCAGATTAAGTTACTAATGTAAAAAAAAAATGAACCAGCATCTCTCTCCTGTTTCACAAACATAAAACCTAACATATACAAGCATTTTTTCAAGAGTCTTTGTTCAATCTTTGCTCAGGTGAATTCATTACTATTTTCTGTGTATATTGAGAGATTTGTGAATATGTTTTGTATTTGAATGTTGTCTTATAAAATAAGATTCAAATGTGTTACTTAATAGTGGCATGATTAACTCCTTTTATTTTCTCCCCAGGAGGATAGCAAACAAGCACAATTTTTAGCCTTGGCAGTTGTATACTTTATCTCTGTTCTTATGGTCTCGAAGTACAGAGACATTTTGGAACCCCAGAATGAAAGGCATAGCCAGTCTAGAGAAACTGGTAGTGAATGTGGAAATTTGTCACTCCCTGGTAAGTTTCTGTATTTTATTATCTGGCATCCAAAATTCAAGTTAAAACATTACCTACTTACGGCAGTTAAAATATTCACCCTGGGATTTAAATTCGTTTATGTATACATTAATGAGAGCATGCAATTATTTTTATTAATAGCAAAGTATTTTAAGGACCCTGTAGTTAATTGCAACTGAGACGTGATTTCTGTTAAGTGAGCCATCTAATTAAAAAATAAGTGAGAAAATGTTACGGTTTATAAATAAAGTATTAAATGTTTTTAACTCAGCATTTGTTGTGAAAAATAACTTATAGTCTCTTATAAGACATATTTGTTAACTAATAAGTGTAATAATTGGAGTTACATATAAAATTAGCTGCCAGTTATAGATGTATAAGGTGCAGCTGATGTAGTTATAGAAGCAGCTCCTACCCCACAGAGGAGATTTCTCTCTCCAGTCACTATTCATTTGGCACCTCTTAGGTTCCTGTTCATTGCTGATGAGCAGAAGTAAAAAAGCTGCCTTCATGGAGCTTGTATTCAGGAGTAAGTAGAAAATGAGTATATGTAATAAAACAAATTGTGTAGTATTTTAGAAGATTTCAAGTCTTAAGACAATAAAAATTGAGTGGGGAAATAAATCAGGAATAGCCAGGAGAAAGGGAGTGTGAATTTTCACTCTAAGGATAATGGGAAATTTTTGGAGAGCTTTGAGTACAGGAGTTAGAATTAATGTATGTTATTAAAAAGTAGAATGTGGAATTCTGTTAGGATTACATCCTGTAGGGCAAGAAAAAGCAGAGTTTCAGTTATGGACCACTGTGTTACAGATTACCTCAAAGCGAAAACTCCCGATTATTTTAGTCTTGTTATCCTGATTCCATGACTTTGATTCAGATCAGGCACAGTGGGAAAAATTCCTGCTCCAAATGATGTTTCTGGGGTTGGAAAGTCTGAGATAAATTTTTTACTCATTTATCTAGTGTCTCATCTAGAATACCTCCAAGAGCTAGGGCTGACGGACTAAAATGACTAGACTGGGGTTGTGTGTGGGGGACCTTGCTACTTGTTTGCAGCTAAATTCCTTTGTTTTCAGTTCAGTTCAGTCGCTCAGTTGTGTCCAGCTCTCTGCGACCCCATGAATAGCAGCACTCCAGGCCTCCCTGTCCATCACCATCTCCTGGAGTTCACTCAGACTCACATCCATCGAGTCCGTGATGCCATCCAGCCATCTGGAGGTCCTTTATCTCCTATGTGGAGGTCTCTGTGCAGCAAGGTAGCAAGACTGCTTTCAGAGATGTTAAGGGATTCTGAGAATGCACAAACTGTTAGATCTTCTTAAAGACTGGGTACTGAACTGGCCCATTGTCACTTCTGCCACATGGGTGTACTAGTCAGGCCCTGTGGAAAATTCTTCAAGAGATGGTAATACCAGACCACCTGACCTGACTCCTGAGAGATTTGTATGCAGCTCAAGAAGCAGCAGTTAGAACTGGACATGGAACAACAGACTGGTTCCAAATAGGGAAAGGATTACGTCAAGGCTGTATATGTCACCCTGCTTATTTAACTTATGTGCAGAGAACATCATGAGAAATGCTGGACTGGATGAAGCACAAGCTGCAATCAAGATTGCTAGGAGAAATCTCAATAATCTCAGATATGTAGATGACACCACCCTTATGGCAGAAAGTGAAGACGAACTAAAGAGCCTCTTGATGAAAGTGAAAGAGGAGAGTGAAAAAGTTGACTTAAAGCTCAACATTCAGAAAATGAAGATCATGGCCTCTGGTCCCATCACTTCATGGCAAATAGATGGGGAAACAATGGAAACAGAGATAGACTTTATTTTCTTCGGCTCCAAAATCACTGCAGATGGTGACTGCAGCCATGAAATTAAAAGATACTTACTCCTTGGAAGAAAAGTTATGACCAACCTAGACAGCTTATTAAAAAGCAGAGACATTACTTGCCAGCAAAGGTCCATCTAGTCAAGGCTATGGTTTTTCCAGTGTTCATGTAAAGATGTGAGAGTTGGAAAGAAAGCTGAGTGCCAAAGAATTGATGCTTTTGAACTGTGGTGTTGGAGAAGACTCTTGAGAGTCCCTTGAACTGCAAGGAGATCCAACCAGTCCATCCTAAAGGAAATCAGTCCTGAACATTCATATATATTCAGATTTTGGAATATTCATTGGAAGGACTGATGTTGAAGCTGAAGCTTCAATACTTTGGCCACCTGATACGAAGAACTGACTCATTGGAGAAGACCCTGATTATGGGAAAGATTGAAGGCAAGGGGAGAAGGGGATGACAGAGGATGAGATGGTTCGATGGCCAACTCAGTGGACATGAGTTTGAGTAAACTCCGGGAGTTGGCAATGGACAGGGAGGCCTGGCTTGCTGCAGTCTATGGGGTCACAAAGAGTCGCACATGACTGAACAACTGAACTGAACTGAACTCAGGCCTAGTCCATACCAAGAACTACTCAGGAGGATGAATACCAGGAGGCATGACCTGTAGATCCATTAATGTAACAGTCTAACATAACCAGTTAGAGGTATATTGCAATAATCTCGGCAAGAGGTGATTTGGGTATTGACCTGGGTGCTAACTGTAGGGCTAGTGAGAAGCAGTGAGATTTTGGATATATTCTGATGGTGAGAAAGCAGTATTTAAAAATATTAGGCATGCATATGTAAAATATGAAAAGTAGTCAAGAATAATTACAATGTGCAGTTGGATAGACTGAAGGTGAAACATAGGCAGGGAAAGAAATTTAATTTTCAATATGTTGTGTTTGCGATGTCTTTTAGACAAATTAAAAAAATGTAGAGTAGGCAGTTACATTCAACAGTCTATATTTGATTGATTGAAATAATGATATTTAATACTTGGAGAGTGAATGAGACCATTAATGATATAACTGTTGATAGAAAAAAGTAAAAGGATTAAGAACTGAGTACTAAATTCCTCCAAGTTCAGAAATAAGGGAGAAAGAGAAGTAAAGGAAGTAAAGAAGGAATCACAGTAAGGCAGGTGAAAAGTTGTAAGAGTGTTACCAGCCTGGAAGGAATAAGCAGTTGCTGCTGTTATGTCAAGAGCTGTTAGGTCGAGAATTGCTCATTGGATTTAGCAAGATGGAACATTTTTGTTGAAATGGAGTCAATACCTGATTGGAGGGAATGAAAATCAAATATAAAAGGGGATGTTCCTTGTGGAACTATATTTTAAAGGTCATTGAATCATTCATCCATATAGGGTTGGCAACATGTTTTCTAGTAGAAACTATGTCTGAGATAGAGGTCTCAGGACTGTTACCTGAAGAAATGCCTGTGTATAAGGCACAGAAGCCCATTTAGAGATTGTAAGCAGTTTTGTGTTGTATATATATTATGGCATGAGTAGCAGGAGATAAATTTGGGAGATGAATAGTCATCTGAAAAATACTTATTGGTGGACCTACTTCTTGTCAGACATGGTTGTAGGCCCAGATATTGTCACTGGTGCTGGAGATAAAGTGTTAATGAAGACAAATTCATTACCCTGATGAAGTTTACATCCTAGCAGACTTACATTATTGAATAACCTTGAGTATACCCTAAGGATTTTGGACTTTTTCTTACAGACCAATGGCTTTCAATCTTGTGTTGCTACACATTGGTATGTCATATTCAGTTTGGGGTTTTCTCAGATACTTTTTTAACCTTATTTTTTATTATTATTTCATTAAACCACTTCATTATATGTACATTTACTCAGTACCTTACATAGATTAATTTGTTTTAGCCTTTTAAAATATGCTGTATGTTTCATAATCTAAAACAATTAGGAGTGAATGTACCTTTTTAAAATTACTTGTAAATTTTTAAAATTTTTACTTTTCTTCTTTTTCTGGGTAAGATGTAGAAGACTCACCAGCAGCATCGAGCCCAGTAACTCCAGCATCTGTGGAAGAATCTGGAAGCATATCACCTGCTCCAAGGAGGGACTCAGGCATTGGGGGAGAAACAGCTCCTGGGCTAGCCAGTTGTGAGGACATGGCTGCTCCTGGAGCCCCTCCGAGCGTCAGTTCAGGCCCCGATGCCATCAATGAGGCTCTGTGCACTCTTTCTTCAGAAGTCAGTAAATCTCAGGAAACCAAAAGTGACGGAGGGAATGAATTGGATAGCAAGGCTGCACCGTCAGTTCCAGTTTCAAAAAATGTCAACGTGAAGGACATTCTCCGAAGCTTAGTAAACATACCAGCAGATGGAGTCACTGTGGATCCTGCCCTTCTGCCACCAGCCTGCCTTGGGGCTCTTGGCGATCTCTCTGCTGAACAACCTGTGCAGTTCAGATCTTTTGACAGGTAGTATAAATAGTCTTTTGTTTTAGCATCTTAAAATACATGCATTATAATGGAGTTTAAAGATTAAGCAGGAATTTAACTTTGCTAAATTTTGTAGCTTCGGCATTAAAAAGGGATGTTTTAATCTAGTTTTTAAAATTATGATAGGTTTGTTTTGTTTTATTTGGAAGATAATTACTTTATGATATTGTAGTGGTTTTTGCCACACATTGACATGAATCAGCCGTGGGTGTACATGTGTCCTCCATCCTGAACCCTCTTCCCACCTCCCTCCCCATCCTACCAGTCAGTGTCATCCCTTGCACTGGCCCTGAGCACCCTGTCTCATGCATTGAACTTGGACTGGCGATCTGTTTCACATTTGATAATATACATGTTTCAATGCTATTATCAAATACTCATTAAGATTGTTTAAGAATAATGTTAATAATGTTACATTCAGTTCAGTTCAGTCACTCAGTCATGTCCGACTCTTTGGGACCCCATAAATTGCAGCATGCCAGGCCTCCCTGTCTATCACAACTCCCAGAGTTCACCCAAACTCATGTCCATCGAGTTGGTGATGCCATCCAGCCCTCTCATCCTCTGTCGTCCCCTTCTCCTGCCCCTAATCCCTCCCAGCATCAGTCTTTTCCGGTGAGTCAACTCTTCAGATGAGGTGGCCAAAGTATTCAGCTTCAGCATCAGTCCTTCCATTGAACACCCAGGATTGATCTCCTTTAGGATGGACTGGTTGGATCTCCTTGCAGTCCAAGGGACTCTCAAGAGTCTTCTCCAACACCACAGTTCAAAAGTATCAATTCTTCAGCACTCAGATTTCTTCACAGTCCAACTGTCACATCCATGCATGACCACTGGGAAAACTGTAGCCTTGACTAGACAGATCTTTGTTGGCAAAGTAATGTCTCTGCTTTTCAATATGCTGTCTAGGTTGGTCATAACTGTTCTTCCAAGGAGTAAGCATCTTTTAATTTCATGGCTGCAGCCACCATCTGCAGTGATTTTGGAGCCCAGAAAAACAGTATGACACTGTTTCCACTGTTTCTCCATCTATTTCCCATGAAGTGATGAGACCAGATGCTATGATCTTACTTTTCTGAATGTTGAGCTTTAAGCCAACTCTTTCACCCTCCTCTTTCACTTTCATCAAGAGGCTTTTTAGTTCCTCTTCACTTTCTGCCATAAGGGTGGTGTCATCTGCATATCTGAGGTCATGATATTTCTTTCGGCAATCTTGATTCCAGCTTGTGCTTCTTCCAGCCCAGCATTTCTCATGATGTACTCTGCATATAAGTTAAATAAGCAGGGTGACAATATACAGCCTTGACATACTCCTTTTCCTATTTGGAACCAGTCTGTTGTTCCATGTCCAGTTCTAACTGTTGCTTCCTGACCTGCATACAAATTTCTCAAGAGGC
>SJYC01035854.1:0-20513 GCA_006408675.1 Madoqua kirkii
TTTCTCATGATGTACTCTGCATATAAGTTAAATAAGCAGGGTGACAATATACAGCCTTGACATACTCCTTTTCCTATTTGGAACCAGTCTGTTGTTCCATGTCCAGTTTTAACTGTTGCTTCCTGACCTGCATACAGGTTTCTCAAGAGGCAGGTCAGGTGGTTTGGTAGTCCCAACTCTTTCAGAATTTCCCACAGTTTATTGTGATCCACACAGTCAAAGGCTTTGGCAGAGTCAATAAAGCAGAAGTAGATGTTTTTCTGAAACTCTCTTGCTTTTTAGATGATCCAGTGGATGTTGGCAATTTGATCTCTGGTTCCCCTGCCTTTTCTAAAACCAGCTTGAACATCTGGAAGTTATGTCTATGTGTATAATCTGTTAATGTGTGTGTGTGTGTGTGTGTGTGTATATATATATATAGATAGATATAGATATAGATGTGTGTGTTTAAATGTTTTCCTCAGGATACTCAACCAAGCAATTTTTAACTGCTTAATCACATTGCAAAAGTCCCAGATTTGTCTAGTTTTATTAGATAAAAGTTTATAGTTCTGTGTTTCTTCACTAAGGTGACCTAAATGCTCTAAAATTCTAGATTTCTGGACCCCATTCTACACATATTTAAATGAGAGTATCTGGCCTTAGGACCTAGGAATTATCATTTTAATAAGCTTCTCAAATAATTATTCATATTAAAATTCAAGAACTATATCATTTAAAGACACATATAGCAGCTTGACTTAGAAAGTGCTAGATAAGGTATAATGGTAAGTAGGTGAGGTAAGGCTATCTCCTACAAGATTTTTGAAAGCATCTGAAGGAAGAAGTCTATCTATTAATTAGAGCGCTTTATTATAAGAATTCATAAACAGTTTCATTAATCAGTTCAGTTCAGTTGCTCACTCATGTCCGACCCTGTGTTACCCCATGGGTTGCAGTACACCAGACTTCCCTGTCCATCACCAACTCCTGGAGCTTGCTCAAAGTCATGTCCATCAAGTTGGTGATGCCATCCAATCATCTCATCCTCTTTCATCCCCTTCTCCTCCTGCCTTCAATCTTTCCCAGCATCAGGGTCTTTTCTAATGAGTCAGTTCTTTGTATCAGGTGGCCAAAGTATTGGAGCTTTGATTAACACAGCATTATAATTACATAAGATTAGCACCAAGGAAAAAGATGGTAAGAATTCAGGTATACTAAAATACTTAGAAGATAACAAAGAGTCAGTGTGAAATAGAGTGCATGCGTACGTGCTAAGTCACTCAGTTGTGTCCAATTCTTTGAGACCTTATGGACCATAGCCCAC
The DNA here is from genome assembly GCA_006408675.1 of Madoqua kirkii. Lineage (NCBI taxonomy): Eukaryota > Metazoa > Chordata > Mammalia > Artiodactyla > Bovidae > Madoqua > Madoqua kirkii. The sequence continues at coordinate 1,307 of SJYC01035854.1, forward strand.
TAGGCCCCTCTGTTTACGGGATTCTCCAGGTAAGAATACTGGAGTGGGTTGCCATGCCCTCCTCCAGGGGATCTTCCTGATCCTGGGATCAAACTCGCATCTCTTAAGTGTCCTGAATTGACAGGCAGGTTCTTTATACTATCACCACCTAGGAAACAAAGAGTCAATCTTAAATAAGACATATTAATCTGCTGACCTTTTTCATCAGTCTTGTCACAGAAGATATAAAAGTTCACACTAGATTGCCATAATGCTACATTTAAAAGTCAAAGTGATAAATGCACTAAAAACCTAAAAAGTAAGAATCTACATCTTTGAAAGTAATCAATGTCTGGAATGTTTATGAATAGCACTATGACCTCTGAAAAATGATCAAAGAGTTTTAGGTCTAAAGTTAAGAACAGATCCTGACAATGCATGGCTGGGCAGGAAGTGATACCCCCAGGGTCTCCTCTTTCCAAACTATAAGGAGTTCTAGATTTTAGGGGCCCATAGCCAGAAGACTATTCAATCAATGTATACACTACATATATATATACATATATATATATTTTTTTTAACAGAGGAATTCTTTCCATTTCAATCTAGTCTTCTTTTTGCACAAGCAAAATACTAGCTTCCATTGCTTTCACTCATTTATTATGGGCAGTTTCCACTTCTGAATGCTACTTTGGTTTTTAGATAATTTACTTAATCAATGTTCAGTTATATCCTGATCCAACATTCCCAATCAAATTCTCACACTTTTCAATAAGGACTAGTTAGTGGCTTACAGAAATTCCACTGAATATATTTAAAAGCTCTTGTCATTCTTTGAAGAAGTGAAGAAGAGCTAATCCCATTATTATTCAAGTAAAAAGAATGAGAAGTGGACAAAATGAGACCTTAATAGATGCTATAATTTAGGCCCTGCTTATCTAGCAAAAACAATTTCAATTGTAGCACAAACAAATCATTAAGAGTGAAAACAGACACTATTCAAATGGTTAGCTTCCTGTACTAAAATGAAAATAGAGTAAAAGATTTTGCTCCTAAATTTCTTATTCATTTTACATTTGACAAAAATGTCAAATAAAGCTAGCAGTGGCTCCTTTACCAAAGATTATATCTTGTTTATTTCAAAAGATGAATTAATCTGTAACTAAATTCTCAGTTTGTAATTTATGTTTTCGAAGAGAAGCAACATTCAGATTTTAAATATATTCAAAGATAGCTGAAACTCTCAAAGTTTTCAGTAGAGGTAGCCCTTTTAAAAGATATATGAGACCATTTGACATCCACAAACTAAAAGAAACTTTTTTCTGGAAAAGAAAGTGGGAAATAACTTTTTTTTCCCCCTAAACTGTACTCCTAGTTCTTTTAAAGGCATGATAATCTACTTAACACACTCAGAAAAGAAATGTCTGCTTTCAGTGAGAGGAGATGACAATGCCTCTCTATTAAGAGTTAAAATACAGCAACAAAATATTCTTATTTAACTTAAAACTTCCTTTCTATTTTAACAAGTTCTATTAAAAACTAGATAGACCATAAAATTGATTGGATAAATTAAAACTTGTCATTCTGATGAAATCTTGTGAAATGTTGATTTTTAAATTCTTCTGGACTCTGAAATTATGCTACCAAACTTCTAGATTATTCAGCACAATTGGACTAGCACTACAGTTAAATGACATTTGAAAAAGGCTAATTTCACAAAGTCATCCCTGGAAGCAATGTGCTCAAATTATATTTTGTAACTGAGTGCAATTAAAAGATAAAAAGGAGATAGTAGTAACTTTACATGAGACTTTTCAGGAAACACAGCAATTCAGTAAGAACCTCTAACAAGAATACAGACCAACTGTAAAAAGGTATAGCTGAACATCTACCAACACTTTGTAGAAAGCCACGGGAACAAATGTCAAAGTCGATTCTTTCTCAATTAAAGTATTAGTTGTATATGAAAAAGACTTGAACTTTTATTTTTCTGAAAAACATACCCTAACTTCAGATACTGTTCTGAAGTTCATACCACATTGGTCTTGGGGGTGGTTTGGTTATTTTCAGTTGGAAGCGAGCTAAAAATAAATATCTAGGACTCATGCTGAGTGGGGTTTCCTACCACGAAAGGCACAGGCAAGTTCAGCTCCTTATCTGACACATGCCAGAGAATCTTTGTAACTTATATTTTGAATTTGTATTTATTTTTAATTGGACGAAATGTCTTTACAATGTTGTATTAATTTCTCGCACACAACAATGCAAACCAGACATAACTATACATATGTCACCTCCCTCTAGAGCCTTCCTCCTTTCATCCAACCACCCCTCTAGGTCATCACAGAGCACCAGGCTGGGCTCCCTATGTTATATAACAGCTTCTCACCAGTTATCTATTTTACACATGGCAGTGTATCTATGTAGACAACCTTCAGAATGGGAGAAAATAATTTCAACTGAAAAAGAAGTAGATCTCCAAAATATATAAGCAGCTCATACAGTCCAATATCAGAAAAACAAACATCCCAATCAAAAAATGAGCAGAAGACCTAAACAGACATTTTCCCTAAGAGGAATACAGATGGCCAACAAACACATGAAAAGATGCTCAACATCACTCATTATTAGAGAAATGTAAATCAAAACCACAATGAGGAAACCTCACACCAGTCAGAATGGACATCATCAAAAAAAAAAAAAATCTACAATAATAGTAACAATAATACAAAACAGTAAATACTGGAGAGGATGTAAAGAAAAGGGAACCCTCTTGCACTGTTGGTGGAAATGTAAATTGATATAGCCACTATGGAGAACTGTACAGATAAACTTTTTATAGTAATAAAAGTATTAATATTTTAAAAACATAAATTCACAGACTAGTGAATAGGCTACTTTTTTCTACAGAAGTTTACTTCAATAGGTTTAATCACTAGTTCAATCTCAGGAGACTGAGGGATAAATATTTCAGAGTAAAATAATTTCTTTCTTCTCCGTCCCTTTATTCCACTAGCTGGTGCATATAATGAGCAAGACACTGGACTTTTTCTAAAAAAAAATATTGATGGCTGACACAAGGAAGGGAAGAAGGGTTGATTCCTTTTATAATGAAATGCTGTGACATGAGTGTGACTTGTTCAGTTCTTGAGCCTAGAAAGCAGATTTTTGGGGAGCCCAGGCAGCTCAGGATGTCTCTCTCATCTCTCTGGGAGATTTTTGCGGAGTCAGGTGTTTGCTAACACCCAAACAGGGGGTTGTTTTGTACAGGACTAGCATTGCCTCCTGAAGAGCATTTCCTAAGCAGACCTGTTAACTTCATCCTCTGAAATACTTAGTTTAAAAATAAGAACATTTCCTTTCTCTGTGCTCCAGCTAGCTTAAAAATGTCCAAAGGAGGCGGACTCCACAGGGGTCGCCCCCAAATAAACCATTCCCCCTGCCAAATTTCTATGCCTTCAAACTTCCATTAGGCTTATTTAAGTGGATTATATCTGAAGAGGAGGAAACACTTGCCACAGACACAGCATATTCAGTTATTTCAACTTACTTCAGAAGGTGGAAAAATTCTATTAAAATTCTATTAAATTTAAACCACAAGCTTCTTGCATAAAATTATTTCAATATTCTGACAAGGTACAGTGGGGTGTGGGGGATAGAAAAGCATTCCTTAAATTTTTAAACACACTCTGAGTGAGAAGAACCTATTTTGTTAAAAAAATGAAATAAAATGCATTGCTTGGAAAAATATTTATACACACACACACATAGAACATTATAAGAAAAGAAGACTGGCCAAAAAAAAAAAAATTTACAAGCCCAACCTCGAAATTAATTTAAAGGAATTTCAAAATTAGCCAAGGTGAATGACTAGTTATATTAAATACAAACTCAAGTAACAGTTACGATTACTATAGCTTTTTATTATTTAGCTAGTTACTTCAAAGAAAGCTGAATTAAAACAGCTTCACCAGGAGTGAGATTGAGTCCACATCATTTCTTTTTAGACAAATGTGCTTCTTTGTATATCCTGATTCTATGACCTTTTGTTCTTTTTTAGATTATCTCCTAAATTATACATGAAAACCTACCTACCTCTGTATTTTTATTCTCTAATGCAAAGATAATAATGTCTTACTTCAAAAGGGAGAAATTCATAAATTGAAAAACATACAATAAATAACACATACAGATTATAAACCAATATGCAAAAAATAAATGCCTACTTAAATAATTCTACACATCTATGTATATAAAAGATCATGCCATATATCAAAAGTTGTCTTCTCATCATTTCTCAATGTAATATTGGAACTATGCCTAGAGTTAATGAATTCATAGAGTTTGAGGAAAGGAGACGGAAAGAAGGTAAAGAGTGTAAGGGGGGGCAAGAGGCCTCATTTAATTTTTTTTTCAATCTTTGGCGGTGCCATGTGGGGTATTAGATCCCCAACCAGCGACCTAACCCCTTCAGTGAAGGCCCAGAGTTTTAACCACTGGACTGCCAGGGAAGTCCCAGGATGGAGGGACTTTTAAACTTTGCCTTTTTTCATCTGTGCATTTTTCTAGGTTCATGTAGTTTGAAATCATGCAGGGGTTCAAAAGCCACCTAATCTGAATTCCTAGTCTAGAAGCTACATATCAAACTTTCCAGTCTTCTCTAGACACAAAATAGAACCATTTTCCTTTTGTATATTTATGAGAGTGGTGTTTACATAAGCAATAGCAAGGAGTCATAAGCCTTTTACAGACACTGTTAGAATTTTCTCCATTAAAGCTACTAGCAGGTTTGTCACTTAAGTTTCCTAAGTTACCAAGATAACGACATGCATTATAAACATAAGCACTTTCATTTTTAAAGAGACATTAGATAACCCAATAAGAGACTAATCACCATGGCTGATCACGTGTTCACACTATATCCATAAGCCATCCTTGTTAACGAATCACACTTTGAAAAGCAAATTCATAATTAGCTGGTAACACTGATTCTGTGTTATACATCAAGTTAACAAAATGGTACCTCATTAAGGACTCTGTTGAACTCTCCCTCCATTAAAATCAACATATTTTAAAATATGTGCAATAATGTCAAAGGAGGAAAATCAGACTGACTTGCCAACTATTAGAGCAGCAAGTGATACAAAAATGAGCTATCAAGATTATATGCAAATGTGAACAGTTGTATATTAAGTGCTATCATAAAATCTACATGGATTTTCCATTATAATGGAAGAGGTAACATTAGTATTCAAGTACTTCACCTCTTCAAAAATGTTGCAAAGATTAACCATCAGCCACATGAGTCTATCAAGTACTTGAAATGTAGCTACACCAAACTGAGATGGACTGTAAGTGGAAAACATACACCACAAAATCAGACTTTAGCACACACACACACACACACAAAAACAGAAAGCAAAATATCTTGATTTATATGTTGATTTTACGTTAGCATGATATAATTGATTAAATTAAACAGTATTATCATGGATTTCACCTAGTTGGTTTTTATTTATTTTTTACTTTTTTATGAGGCTACTAGAAAACATAAAATTCAGTAATTTGCTCCTGTTATATTCCTATTGGACAGCGCTTATCTATAATGTTTACAGGACTGTTTTCATCAAAGCCACTGGGTGACACTGTTTCTCCATCAAATTGATGCAAGTAAAGCAATTTCCTGGCAGAGGGAAAAATCTTGCACATACCCAGGCATGCATACATGTATGCACACACATAAACACACACAACAGACATCATGTGCTCCTTACAATTATCCATATTCTTAGGATGAAAAAACATGAATACACCTAAGTACTTTTATTATCATCTTAGCAGGACTTGAAATACTTAAAATCTGTAATAATCATTCAGATTCCTCAATAATAAAGAACAGCTCTAATCAAATCAAATAAGCAGAAGTTGTTTAGTTTGTGACTTTTCCCAAACAGCTTTCCATCTTCTAAATGGTAATGTTTCTCATGACTGCCTCTAAAAAAACTTACAACCTATTTACTTACATTTTAAGGGATTCCCACAGAAGCCATGAAAAATAATTTAAATGAACAAAAACACCAGCTGTTTTTGCTAGCAAAGAAATGTTTTACCCATGTGCAGATTCCTTTCCACCTTGAAGTTTGAAATCCTGAACATTTTCAAATCGATTCACTAAAAACTAAAATGAAAACAAAAATCAATATTTAAACCACCATCATGCACACTTCTTTGATGAGATAAAGATTCCACAAAGTAGGACTTTGCAATGCAGTTGATATTCATTTCTGGGACAAAGTCTTGAATAATCCAGTCTAAAGGCTGCCTGGGAGAGAACCAGAAAACTCACTTTTGTAAGGGCTCTAGAGTTTTGTGTTGTCTGTACATTCAATGGGTTTTAGTCAGTCTACTAATCCTGAATGAGAATTTAGAGTTGGATTCCAGTGTAAAATCATAAGTGATTAGTAGGTTTAAAATGATCTGCCTAACTCTTTTTCCACTGTTCCCCAAAAGCAGATTCAAGTCCAAGAGAGAACTGGATAAAAGTCAACATTTTGCCCCAGGTTGCTATATACTTTTAGCTGATTCTCCCTCTGTTTCCTTTTCTCTAAAATTAGACTTATTCTAGTCTCGTAACTACAGCCTACACGGAATTAAGCATTTTAAGATCTCACTGCAACAAGTTCCTTAAGCCATAGACTACACCTCAGGATAGCAAAGCCACCTGGCTTGAGGTGTGTGTAACGTGCCCCAAATCCTGCATTATCTTTATTTCAGAAGTCTTATTAATGTATACTCAATTACTTTCCAATTCAAAGAAACGATTCTCCCTTGCCTTCAAAACCTAAACCTGCTCAAAACCTAAAACGATTATGTTTAACCATTATGCACTGAGGACCTTCTGAAAATCTATGAAAACATAAAATTTTCCCCCAGAAAAATGAAAGGATGAACTTTTGCATACAATTTCAGAGATGAGAGGAACAGTTCTGACTCTAGATTTAAAATCTGCTCTAAGATATTATATGCACTGCTTCAGTGATTACCTCAGAGGTCATTTCCATACTTCACTGTGATTTCTCCCTTTCTTATGTTGATATCCATTATCCCAACTAGGTTCTAAGCTCTGAAGAGCTAAGGTGCTACATTGTACCTGTATAGAATTTGTATCTTTTTAGCACAAGACTTATTAATGCACAGACAAAACATGTTGACTTGACATTGTGTAGGTTCACTGACCAAACACTTTAATGAATAACATTAGCTACGGATAGCATCTTCTTCTAAAATAGCAGACATTTTGGGAGAACACATACGGCCAACTAATATTTTCAGCAATCAGTATCTAACAAATTTTTCTCTAAACTATGACTTCTGCACATCTGTTTAAGACTTCTTTCCCCCAGAAATCAAACCTGTGTATTTTACGCTGACAATTGTGCAAGTGTACATTCTCAAGTGCAACACGGAGATAATTCCCTAGGATAGCCTTACAGAAAACACAAACAAAAAACTTTTTAAAAAAAATACTACCAACAGTAAAAGTGTATACTGTGAGGTAATTCCTACAAGCATTTAAATTGCTATGTAAAGGAACTAATGTCCATTTGAATATTAAGAGCACAGCTTTAAGTGCAAGAATATAGAGGTGTCTCTGAATCTCCTGGTTTATTCTAAATTATTTGATAGAGCTTCCTTGAAAATAGGAATGTACTAAGAGAAACTAAGCACAAATTGAGTTTTCAATTTAATACACTTGAAGCTTCTTTTAATATCATGCCCAGAAGAGGAAAAGGAGGTAGAGACTCCATGGAATAGAAGACACGGGGCCAGTGAAAAGCTTACCAGGTGGCGCTAGCGGTAAAGAACCTGCCTACCAACGTAGGAGACTTGAGAAACACAGGTTCAATCCCTGGGACAGGAAGACTCTAATATTCTTGCCTGGAGAATCCCTTGTACAGAGGAGCCTGGCAGGCTACAGTCTATGGGGTCTCAAAGAGTCAGACACGACTGAAGCAACTTAACACACACACACACACACACACACACACACACACACACACACACACGACCAATGAAAACAGTTCACCAGAAACATGTAGGATTGTGTCTAATTTCACAAAGCCCAAGAAACATGCCCTATGCAAAGAAGGTTTTCTGAAAAATCCAACTCCACCCCCTACACCCTAAATAAACTCACTCTTTTACTAAGATTAAATAACCCAAGTTTTCAATGGAGTGTACATAGACTACTGGGCTGTTACTGGCACAAATCACATTAATCAAAAATCTTAAAATATAATGTATATGCAGATTTCTAGTTTTGGGGTTCACAAACATCCTACTTCAACATAATAAATGAGAACTATACAAATGTTCCTTGTAAAAGGAAGTGAAATTAAATTTGGTGAAGACTTTTATTCACCTAGAGTCCTGAAGAGATTCTTCTCGGAGCTGTATTTCCTAACAGAGTACAGCAAATGCACACAAATGTCACTGCAGATATAATGAATGTTTTTTCATGCCAGTGTCACTCACCCTTGCCTGCCTGAGCCCCCTCCCCCCAGACTTTTCAAAATGTATTTCATACACAGAGTCACTGTTCTGGTTGTTTATTTAATTAACATGACAGCCCAGCAGACACAGCATTTCTTTCAGTTCTACAGTTTAAACTTTTTTACACTTTAGACTCAATACAGAAAGAGTGAAATTACTGTTTGCCTCCTTCCAACCTCTGTAAATTTATATAGATTCACTGACTATTTCTGTCAGTTAAAACACTTTTTTCAGTATGCTTTAAATATCTATATTCACAAAGTAAAATCACAATTTTGTCCCTACACACCAAAAAATTGTCTGCCCTCACCTTTCCCAAAGGGTGAGAAAATCTTGTTTTTCCTTTTTAGGGTTTTTAGAAGTTGGCCTTAATTAATTTTAATTCTGTCAGCAGGTCATAAATAATCAATACTGTTCTTTGTATTGCCATATGCCAAGTTATACTCCTGAAACGTGATAGAAGGTACAATTGGATTAAAAAGGTATAATTGTTTCTGAAATTTATTAAATTTGAGAAATATGTTCTGTTATCCTGAAATGTATTTAGGAGTTTAAAGAACAATTAATTCTATATTTTCAGAAGAAATACTTCTGTATTTTAAAAATACACAGTAAATGCAAGAAAGTTGTACTTTTTACCAAAGATGTAAGAAGGCCTACCATTGAAAACTACACCTACTACTGTATCCTATTCTTTTTGCTTTGCTGTTTCTGTTTTTGGCTTTCTTTGCTTGAAAATATCTTTCTTATATCAGTAATGAAAAACTTGATTCTACTTTTGATAACCAACCACTAGATTCTTACAAAAACATTACATTCCTAAAAAGCCTGCTAAAGATCTTTTTGCTAAATATGTTTAATTAACAGCCTTAAGGCCCCATGTGTGTGAAAATATTTTTATTTTTAATCTCAGAAAATGAAGTATACAGCTGTACATTTCTGACTGAGAGTGTACCCACCGCAAAGAATTTTGTCATGAAGTGGTACAAAAAGTATTAACAGTGAGGTGAGAGGCATACAGCTTGTGTTTATTTTATGTGAAACCGTAGGCAAAGATATTAAATCCTTCTTAACATGTAACTAAAATAAAATTACATTGGTTTAAATTCTTTCAAAAATCAATGTGTAAGGTGGTCCCAGTAATTAGAGGGAAAGAGCCAGCCAACTGTGTTGAGTATCAAGAAAAGAGACACACTTTCAAATATAATATTCAAGTGTTAAAAGTGCTGAATTAAAATTTCATGTTGAAAAATAACATTTAGTAATCATGCATAATTTCTAATAATTCAACAAATTCTAACGACCTTAGTGTTTGGAAGACAGGGTGATACCTGCTCAGGAATATAAACATCAACGTAAGAAAGATACATACACCTTAATGGAATCATCTGCCTTCTTAACCAAAAAAGTACAGTCTGACTCACTGATCTACAAAATCTTGAACCTACTGGGCCGGTAGGAGTGAGTTAAAAACTATACAAATGTTACCAATTCGGTTCTTTCCTGAGAGCCTGCTTCTTCATTCGCATCTCACCCAGTGCCCATTAATTCTGAGACTGAAAACTAGATCGATATCCTTTCTTTGGCTGAAGCTGTAATTATGATCAATCCTGCAAAACTCAGTTCTGTATGTAATAGCTGATCTATTGTCTTCACGATGGTTCAGGAAGGGGAGAAGGAAGGCAGAGAGGGAGGGAACTCTGTCATTTGGTTTGCCTTATGACAATTTTATCATCTATTCTCCTTGACCTTTCAGAATTGAGTCATTGCCGAGAGATAGCTCTTAAGCTAGTGGCTGCTATCATTCACACAGAGAAGAAAAGGTTGGAATTCTCTCACCTTTAAACCTCACAATGAGCAAAGTCCAAATGAAATTCTCCAGAGGACTCTGCCAGCTTCTCTGTGTTTTATGTTCTTACACCTCTACTTAAAATCTACTTGTTGCCTGAGGATTGTCTTAAAGAGTAGACATTCTTTCAGAAAAGAACTCCTAACCAGGAAGCATTCAGGGCAGTATTATATATGTTTTATAATTATTTTGATTCTTGATTTCATAAAGCATGTGGATGACAGTGGTACACTTTGCACCCTTAATCAGAAGTTTGTTTCCTTGTGATAAAACAGATAAGCCATTTACTATATAGCTCCTGAACTTTTCACACAGTTAGGCTAACGTATGAGATATTGCCCTGTCTTATAAGATCCTAGTGTGTTGTCAGTTCCCACCCACCCACTCCACAATTATGCTCAGCAACAACTTTAAAGGGTCATATATAAAAACTAGCCTTAAGGAACACGCACACACTTACCCATGCCCTCATTAAAAATTCAAGTAAATAAATTTCTGCTAAATGTCACCTTGCTTTCTCATCAACCATAAGAGATAGTCTCTCATTTTACAGGAGTCTACATAAACATAGCCTTTTTTAAAAAAATGGCAACCAAAGAAACTGATCAAAATATATTATGATTATACATGATGGACCACACTCATCTGCAAAACATGTGAAAATTCAATTCTCAATAATTTTCTTAGAAGTCTGCAGGCTATTCAAATCATCCACTTGTCAATTCAAAGCAGAGAAAACCAGTAAAAATCTATGGGTTAATTAACACTGCTGTTTAACTCTCCTAAACACCTTCTCATTTTAAATCCACCCTTAACTCAAATGTTAATAAGAAGTTTCAGAAATCGAATTTCAGAGGTTAAGTGATGTGAATTTGGAGTCAAGTTATTTATGCTTAACTCACAGATTTGCCTTAGAAATTGTTTCAATTTTGTAATGATCAGGTCACATTTCCCTGTAAGTTAAAGAAAAGTGTACTTGAAATACATTTAAACTAGCAGTGTTTTCATTTAAAAGATGTTCTATCAGTGACTAAAAAGAAATTAAAATGTATTTTCCTCCAATTGGCTTATAGAGAGCTTACTTTATTCTGGTGATGTCCAGATTTCTACCAAAACTAAGTATCAGTCAGTGGCCTGTTTTTAACTTCGCCCTTAGAGTAAGCTGAACCCAAGAAATATTTGCTTTATCTAAAGGGAAAGCTAAATAAGTACATTTGTTTTAAAATAAACACAGAGACTACAATGCTGTCATCCATTCTGCTAAATAATGTCAAACAACCGCATGCTGTGTGATTAACTCCATTTGAGAAACAAACTAGTCATCACACCATATGGTGACTGCTATTTCTTAGAAATACCCAAATGATTATCCACAGAATAACTAAAGAGAAAAAGCTTACTATGTCAGGGTATTCTCTCATTCCCTAAAGTTGTCCTCATAGTGCCACAGGTAGGCATAAACTTAAATGAGAAAAGTGTAAATTTCCATTTGCTATACTTAACCAGCTCTCTACCACCTCCACCCCCAAGTGTCAAATCAGTTTGAAGTAGAGAGGTGAACACTGAAGTTCTCCTCAGATACAATCTGCTTTTAAAATAGGGGTTTGTTCTTTTACACCCTTTATAGCAACTGTATTCCATGATCTCAAAACAATGATAATAAGGAAATAAGTCCCCCAAATTCACTAGACATTATCTGGAATAACCTCACTTGTAGCTCTAGATTCCTCCTCCTCTTTGAAAGATTTATATTACCAGCTATTTAGAAATATTTTCCTGAATTATTATTTCCTGTATAAATCCACTTGAACTGCTAAATATTCACTAAGTATGTAGATACTCAAGAGAAATTTTTTCAAGTTGATACTAACAGCGCAGTCCATGATTCTGGCAAATTCTGAAGTTCAACATATTGTTCCCCAGATTGAAGTTTATGATTTTAATACAAAACACATCAGCGTGGAATAATGTATGTCCCCAAATTATATTTTAAAAAGCAAACTGGGGACCACCAAACGCAGCCTCTTCAAGTAAAACTTATTGCCAAACCAGAGTATATCAGCACCTCACCTTCAAGCATTCCTTGCTTTAACTCTAGAATATTTTTACTGACTTCCATAAATGTTTGCCTGTCTTCTCAGAAGAAAGAAATTTTATGAAAAGAAACAGAAAGAAATTCTATAAAAAGAAACAAAGAAATCTAGCAAAATCCTCGTTTTCAAAATCACCCTTAAAAAAAAAATCGAAGATTTCTGCTAAAGGAGGAAAATATGAGAGGACTTAAAAGTACAGACAAGTCATCCGCCAGGTGTAGCACATCTAAAAAGCTGGCTCAGCTGTGGAAGACCCTGCAAAGACCATCTAGTTTTATTACTTATTCGTGTTCCTGTTGTTCAGGTTATAAATATTGTGAGAGAGGGCGAGAAAAACTCGCTGGTTTCCAAGTCTGAAGTTAGGGCACTTTGCTGGGCTGTCTTTCCTTCTGTTCCCAGCGCTCCAATTCCCTCCACTTTGTGGCGGATCCTAAAAGCTTTCAAGTTTTCCCGAGAGGCGAGAGGGGGGCTGCAGGTCCTTACCTGTTCCCTGGGGATGCAGGGCAGGGAGGTCCTCCGATGGGACTTGCTGCTGCACCCGGACATCTCGGCGGACACCACGGAGCTGGACCGCCTCCTCCTCTTAAACACCGGGATCTCTTCCTTGGTCCCAGCGATGAGCTGGGACCCGAAATGCTCCCTCGGAGCCGCCCCCGAGTACTGCGGCAAGATCTGCTCCACGTACCTGGCCAGGAGGATCCCCAGCACGCCGGCCAAGTACGCCAGGTAAGGTCTCCAGGCAACCTTGAACCTCTCTAAGGAAATGAGGGCCACGGTCCTGACCGCGCTAGTCAAGGCGATCATGAGGACGCCCAGCCTCAGCCTCAGCACCAGCCATGTCGCGGCGGCCAAGCAGCTGAGCACCACCCCCGCGGCGGGGAGCGAGAGTAAGTGATCCTCCCCGACGCCCAGCCCAATCTGGACGAGCGCTTCCCCCCCGCAGCAGACTGCCAGCAGCGCGACGGCCAGAGGCAGGCGCACCCCGGCGCGCAGGAGGTACAAGCCCATCCAGAAGAAGGCACACAGGACACTGAAGAGCAGCGCTGAGGGCTGCAGCCAGGGGCCGAGCGGCGCGCCGCCCCCGGGAGCACCTCCCCGCGGCCCCGGGAGAACGCCCCCTTCTACTGCCGGGGCTGCTTCCTCCGCCGCCGCCGCCTCCTCTTTACTCCGCTCCAGGTCACAGCCGATCTCCCCGCGGACCAGCCTCACCAGCAACGCCAGCAGAAAGGACAGGGAGCCCGCGCACAGCGCCGAGGAAAGTTTCCGCGAGCGCGGGAGCGGCCGCAGCACCCGGGCGCCCCAGCAGCCTCGGCAGCCCACGTCCCGGGGCGATGCGGGGCCCGCCGCTGGGGCCGGCCTCGCCTCCCAGTGGCCCGGCGTGGCCCACACTCGGGAGGCCTCGCCCGGCACGGCCATGGTGCGCCCTCTTCGCGGAGTCCCCGAGGGCCCCCCCGACGCCCCCACCCCGCCACACACACACGGGCGCGCGCGCGCGCGCGCTCACGCCCGCTCTTCTCGCAATCCCACCCTCGGAATCCCTCCTGCTCCCAGGCCCGCGAGCACTGAAAGTTTCAGCTTTCGAATAACTCCTGGAGAAGGCTAGATGCTCTAAAGAGACGCCTTCCAGTGAAAAGCTAGCACAGGCAGAAGCGATCAGACTTCCTCTTTTTCTCTCTTGGAAAAGCTTTGCAGCATTCTCCGCTCCACCCCCACCCCCGACTTCGGTCCTGTGGGGTCTCTCCGGACTTCAGGATTTTAAAGATCGCCCGAGGCGTCCGGCGTGCGGGGGTCGCAGCTGGAGCCGGGAACGCGGGGCGAGCTCGCAGCCATCCTGGGTGCTGCTGCACGCTAGGGGCTCTCAGCCGACGGAGGACCCCCTTCCTCTCCTTAATGCAGCTCTTTCTCTATCACTCTTTCTTTCTCCTCGGCCGATCCTCCCCGACCCGGCCCCAGGAAGCGAACCGCCGTTCCTTTAGGCAGAAAGCACAGCCTTCCCTGCGTCTGTCGGTCCAGTTCATGGCAAAAGGTGGTGAAAACGGAAAAGGGGCTGAGAAATAACCAAGAAGTTGCTGAGTCCCGTCGGAGAGACACCCAGTCGGAGAGACGAGCGGCTGCAGCAAGGGAAGGGAGGGAGGGCGAGCGAGCTGGAGAGGAAGGGAGGTGGGAGGGAAGGGAGGGCGAGAAAGGAGAAGGAGATTTACAGTTTTGGGTTTTTTTTTTTCTTTTTTTCCTTCTTTTGGTGCGAGGTTGGTGGTGATTTGCAATTTTGCAGAAAGGAGGAGAGTGGAGACGACTGATTAAAACTGTACAAAAAAGCAGGCAGCTGGAGTGATCTGCAATCCGGCTTGCTTTCTTTAAGGCAACTCCCTAGGAAAGCGTTTCCAGCCCTGCTCCCGCCCCTCCCCGGAGGAGGCGCTCTTCTTAGCTCGAGCTTCTTTCCCTGGAGTCCAGCCGGGCTGCTCTGCCAGCATCCTGGGGAAGGAGTGGCTCAGATCCGTCCACCGCCGGCTCGCAGCCTCCCGGGGCTCCAGGGTCTCAGGCTGGCCCTCACACAAGGCTGCCCAGGACGTTGGAGTGAAAAAAGGATGGTGCTTGGATACTTAGCTCTAGAGGGGAGTCCGCAGACTTCCCACTGTCCTGAAAAATGACAGCCGCATCTACTGTCTGGGTGATTCAAAGATGCTTATAGACTCAAGTCAGGTCCAACAGCAAACCAGTGTCAGGTGGCATTGTAAGGCCTTGACTGCTCTTGATGGAAGGTCTGTTTCGACAGAGAACCTAGGCTTTCCTGTTGGTCCAAACAATAGAAAATTTCAGCAAGTTACTTGGACTCAAATAGCATTATTAAAGAAAAAGGGAAAGGGGAGAGCTCTCTTGTTATTGTTGTTACTTTAAAAAATACAGTGTATGAGAGTATTAGTCAACAGTTGTTGATGATGGACGGTAAGTTACATTGAGATTTAGTGGTCCTAGAAGGCAATGGCACCCCACTCCAGTACTCTTGCCTGGAAAATCCCATGGACAGGGGAGCCTGGTAGGCTGCAGTCCATGGGGTCGCTGAGAGTCGGACACAACTGAGCGAATTCACTTTCACTTTTTCACTTTCATGCATTGGGGAAATGGCAACCCACTCCAGTGTTCTTGCCTGGAGAATCCCAGGGACGGCGGAGCCTGGTGGGCTGCTGTCTGTGGGGTCACACATAGTCGGACAGGGACACGACTGAAGCGACTTAGCAGCAGCCTCAGAGAAGTGTACAAAGTTAGGAAGCTCAATCAGAAATTTTTTTTTTTTAATCTCAAAATGGGGGTGGGGGGATAAAAACAGGTAGGTTAACACTAGGAAAGATTTTAAAAGCTGCTTATGGTGAAATTGTCTACCATGAAAAAAGCTTGTGAAAAAAAAACAAACAGAACCCTAGTTACTCATGTTTATAGGCTATGCACTTCCTATGCTGTAGTCATGTTGAATTTGAGAAAGTAAAAATAAAAAAATTTAAGCTAACTCTTTTGGCAGATTATGAAAAAATAATAGTCGGACAGGGACACGACTGAAGCGACTTAGCAGCAGCCTCAGAGAAGTGTACAAAGTTAGGAAGCTCAATCAGAAATTTTTTTTTTTTAATCTCAAAATGGGGGTGGGGGGATAAAAACAGGTAGGTTAACACTAGGAAAGATTTTAAAAGCTGCTTATGGTGAAATTGTCTACCATGAAAAAAGCTTGTGAAAAAAAAACAAACAGAACCCTAGTTACTCATGTTTATAGGCTATGCACTTCCTATGCTGTAGTCATGTTGAATTTGAGAAAGTAAAAATAAAAAAATTTAAGCTAACTCTTTTGGCAGATTATGAAAAAATAGTATCTTTTTTAAAAGTCCATCAGTGTGAAAAACTGGTTTTTTTAAATACTGAACACAAGACCAGTCCACTCTTGTTCATTTTTAATATGGCTACCTTAAATGTAATTTGCCCTCACTGATCATTAAGACAAAATTGGATTATCTTTATTATTATCTGAACATTCTAGGGTAAAGTGTGTGTGGAAGCTGGAGTATTTGATAATTGGCTCAGTGAAAGTGAAAAAAAGTGAAAGTGTTAGTTTCTCAGTCATGTCCAACTCTTTGTGACCTCATGGACTGTAGCCCACCAGGCTCTTCTGTCTGTGGAATTCTCCAGGCAAGAATACTGAAGTGGGTAGCCATTCCCTTCTCCAGGAATGGAACGTGCCATCTCCTGCATTGTGAGCAGATTGTTTAACCTCTGAGCCACCCGGGAAGCCCAATTGATTCAATATGCTATTATATTTTATGGGTAGAGATGAAGCAATCTCAAGACAAGACAAAGGAGATACCTGAAAAAGAAAATTCGTGAGACAAGGGAGGAGATAGCTTAAGATTGAAGCTTAACTTTGTTGGAAACAGCCTGCTTTAGTTTGGGGCAGATGTTAATACTTAAATCAGGGTGTAAGTGGACTTGAAGAACTGTGATAATACAGTTTTCTCCATCAGATGTCCAGAACCATCTTACCACATGGAAAACAAGTTGGGTAGCTAGTCAATGACAGTGGGCACCATCTGTTTAATAATTAAACAGGAGCAGTGATCTCTTTGCCAAAGACAAATGAGCCCCTAGCCTGCCGCTCTTTTTTCTTTTTTAAACATGTGATTCATATTGTCAGAGCCTACCTGAAACATTTGAGTGAAAAGCCTTGATTGGAATATCGTGATGATATCCACTGCCATCAAGAAGAGCATATAAAAATGAAAAACTGTTAAGATCTGGGCATAAGCAAGAAAGGAATAGTGAGAATTTTAGAGTATTTCCATTTTTCCCTGTACCCTACCGCCTCAAGCATCTCAGTTCTTTAGGAAAAAATAAATTACCATAAAACTGAACTTGTAAGAGAAGGAATGTAGATATTAAAGCAACATTGTGACCAGAAGAACATAAGAACGGCATCTGTTAATGGCAGCAAAACAGAAACACTGGGTCTGTATATTAATTACATTCTTGAAATGTTCCATTGTATTATAGAGTCAGTGTTCTGGTTTTTCCCAATTCTCAGTAAGCCTCACAACCAGAAAGTTATTTTTTTCTACCAAAAGAAAAAGTAGATTCCACCTCTCCTGGCATTACCATCCAGAATCTGGAGGCAGGGAAATGAAAACAATAAAATCTTCTTAAGTAGATGCAGAAAGTTGCAGAGCTGTACTACTAGAAAGAAGTGTCTAGCACTGTGAGTAACATATTAAATGAATTCAAACTCAACATGTAAAGTGGACACTGAGCAACCACATAGAAACAAAAGTTGTCTGTTTTCTCCATAATTCAGTTCAGTTACTCAGTCACCTCTAACTCTTTGCGACCCCTTGGACTGTAGCATGCCAGGCCTCCCTGTCCATCGACAACTCTCAGAGTTTATTCAAATTCATGTCCATTGAGTTGGTGATGCCATCCAAACATCTCATCCTCTGTCTTCCCCTTCCCCTCCCACCTTCAATCACTCCCAACATCAGAGTCTTCTCCAGTGAGTCAGTTTTTTGCATCAGGTGGCCAAAGTATTGGAGTTTCAGCTTCGGCATCAGTCCTTCCAATGAATATTCAGAACTGATTTTCTTTAGGATGGACTGGTTGGATCTCCTTGCAGTCCAAGGGACTCTCAAGAGTCTTTTCCAACACCACAGTCCAAAAGCACCAATTCTTCATCTCTCAGCTGTCTTTATAGTCCAACTCTCACATCCACCCTTGACGACTGGAAAACCTATAGCTTTGATTAGATGGACCTTTGTTGGCAAAGTAATGTCTCTGCTTTTTAATATGCTGTCTAGGTTGGTCATAATTTTCCTTCCAAAGAGCAAGCATCTTTTAATTTCAAGGCTGCAGTCACCATCTGCAGTGATTTTGGAGTCCAGAAAAATGAAGGCAGCCACTGTTTCCCCATCTGTTTTCCATGAAGTGGGGGGACCAGATGCCATGCTGTTGGTTTTTTGAATGTTGAGTTTTAAGCCAACATTTTCACTGTCCTCTTTCACTTTCATCAAGAGGCTTTTTAGTTCTTCTTCACTTTCTGCTATAAGGGTGGTGTCATCTGCATATCTGAGGTTATTGATATTTCTCCCAACAATCTTGATTCCAGCTTGTGCTTCTTCCAGCCCAGCATTCTCATGATGTACTCTGTATAGAAGTTAAATAAGCAGGGTGACAATATACAGCCTTGATGTACTCCTTTCCCTATTTTGAACCAGTCTGTTGCTTCATGACCTGCATAGAGATTTCTCAGGAGGCAGGTCAGGTAGTCTGGTATTCCCATCTCTTTCAGAATTTTCCAGTTTATTGTGATCCACACAGTCAAAGGCTTTGGCATAGTTAATAAAGCAGAAGTAGATGTTTTTCTGGAATTCTCTTGCTTTTTCAATGATTCAGCAGACATTGGCAATTTGATGTCTGATTCCTCTGCCTTTTCTAAATTCAGCTTGAACATCTGGAAGTTCACAGTTCATGTACTGTTGATACCTGGCTTGGAGAATTTTGAGCATTACTTTACTAGCATGTGAGATGAGTACAATTGTGTGGTAGTCTGAGCATTGTTTGGCATTGCCTTTCTTTGGGATTGGAATGAAAACTGACCTTTTCCAGTCCTGTGGCAACTGCTGAGTTTTCCAAATTTGCTGGCATATTGAGTGTAGCACGTTCATAGCATCATCTTTTAGGATTTGAAATAGCTCAACTAGAATTC
>SJYC01035856.1:0-14732 GCA_006408675.1 Madoqua kirkii
TTTAGAACAGGCAGAGGAACCAGAGATCAAATTGCCAACATCTGCTGGATCATTGAAAAAGCAAGAGAGTTCAGAAAAACATCAATTTCTGCTTTATTGACTATGCCAAAGCCTTTGACTGTGTGGATCACAATAAACTGTGGAAAATTCTGAAAGAGATGGGAATACCAGACCACCTGACCTGCCTCTTGAGAAACCTGTATGCAGGTTAGGAAGCAAGAGTTAGAACAGGACATGGAACAACAGACTGGTTCTGAATAGGAAAAGGAGTACATCAAGGCTGTATATTGTCACCCTGTTTATTCAGCTTCTATGCCGAGTACATCATGAGAAAAGCTGCACTGGAAGAAGCACAAGCTGGAATCAAGATTGCCGGGAGAAATATCAATAATCTTAGAAATGCAGATGACACTACCCTATGACAGAAAGTGAAGAAGAGCTAAAAAGCCTCTTGCTGAAAGTGAAAGAGGAGAGTGAAAAAGTGGGCTTAAAGCTCAACATTCAGAAAACGAAGATCATGGCATCTGGTCCCACCACTTCATGGGAAATAGATGGGGAAACAGTGTCAGACTTTATTTTGGGGGGCTCCAAAATCACTACAGATGGTGATTGCAGCTGTGAAATTAGAAGACGCTTACTCCTTGGAAGAAAAGTTATGACCAACCTAGATAGTAAATTCAAAAGCAGAGATATTACTTTGCCAACAAAGGTCCATCTATCAAGGCTATTGTTTTTCCAGTGGTCATATATGGCTGTGAGAGTTGGACTGTGAAGAAAGCTGAGCGCCGAAGAATTGATGCTTTTGAACTCTGGTGTTGGAGAAGACTCTTGAGAAACCCTTGGACTGCAAGGAGATCTAACCAGTCCATTCTAAAGGAGATCAGCCCTGAGTGTTCATTGGAAGGACTGATACTGAAGCTGAAACTCCAATACTTTGGCCACCTCATGGAAAGAGTTGACTCATTGGAAAAGACCCTGATGCTGGGAGGAATTGGGGGCAGGAGAAGAAGGGGACGACCAAGGATGAGATGGCTAGATGGCATTACCGACTCGATGGACGTGAGTTTGAGTGAACTCTGGGAGTCGGTTTTGGACAGGGAGGCCTGGCGTGCTGTGCTTCATGGGTGTCACAAAGGGTCAGAGAGGACTGAGCAACTGAACTGAACTGAACCAGTGTTTTTAAAGGCTAATAAAGCATTTTGAGCTTCTTTATCACTTAGGAGTGAAATTGACATCCTCAGTCCTTCATTAAGTCATGCCTGACTCTTTGCACCTCCATGGACTCCTCTATCCATGGCATTCTCCAGGCAGGAATACTTGAATGGGTTGCTATTTCCTTTTCCAGTGTTTATTCCTGACCCAGGGATTGAACTGGCATCTCCTGCACTGGCAGATTCTCTACCACTGAGCCATCAGGTGACATTATAATCAGCCAAATGTCTAGAATTAAGTGATTGATGGAATGAGAGACAGAGAATGAATAGAGATAATTAACTAATTGTAAATCTTACCTGAAAAATCCATCAAGCCAATTCTCTTCTTTTACAACCAACTTAAGGAGAAAGCATATTTAAAAATAGAATAAAGTTATAAAGTAAATCTAAAACTCCGTCATAAAAGATTAAATTATACAATTCTGGAAATATGCTAATATGACATCTATACTGTGCTCTTCCTTTTTCCTGGTGGCTCAGATAGTAAAGCATCTGCCTGCAGTGTGGGAGACCTGGGTTTGATCCCTGGGTTGGGAAGATCCCCTGGAGAAGGAAATAGGAACCCACTCCAGTACTCTTCCCTGGAAAATTCCATGGACTGAGGAGCCTGGTGGGCTACAGTCCATGGGGTTGCAAAGAGTCGGACACAACTGAGAGACTTCACTTTCACTTTCACTTTATATTTATTATATAATTAATCTTCACAATGTATATGTTGTCAGTAAAGCTTATATTACCATCCCTATTTTACACAAGAGGGAAGAACTGAGACCCAGAAAAACTGAGATTTGCTCCAGTTACTGCTAAGTCCCTTCAGTCGTGTCCAACTCTATGTGATCCCAGTAGACTGCAGCCCACTAGGCTCCGCCGTCCCTGGGATTCTCCAGGCAAGAACACTGAAGTGGGTTGCCATTTCCTTCTCCAACGTATGAAAGTGAAAAGTGCAAGTGAAGTGGCTCAGTCGTGTCCAACCCTTAGTGATCCCATGGACTACAGCCCACCAGGCTCCTCCATCCATGGGATTTTCCAGGCAAGAGTACTGGAGTGGGGTGCCATTGCCTTCTCCACTCCAGTTAATAAAACATCAAAGACAAAGGTGATCTCCAGATTGTTGATCTCAGGGCTTGTTATGAATAAATATTAATAAGGGCTTCCCTGATGGCTCAGATTGTAAAGAATCTGTCTGCAGTGCAAGAGATCTGGCTCTGATCCTGGGGATGGGACAATCCCCTGAAGAGGGAAACGGCTCCCCACCCCCCCTCCAGTATTTTTGCTTAGAGAATTCTACAGACAGAGGAGCCTGGCAGGCTATAGTCCATGGGATCATGAAGTGTCAGACACAACTGAGCAACTTAACATTTTCACTTTTTTTTTCATCCTCTAATGTAATCTAAGAATTTAGAGGTCACCATCTGTCTTTTCAGTTCAGTTCAGTTTAGTTCAGTTGCTCAGTTCTCTCCGACTCTTTGCGACCCCATGAATTGCAGCACGCCAGGCCTCCCTGTCCATCACCATCTCCCAGAGTTCACTCAAACTCACGTCCATCGAGTTGCTGATGCCATCCAGCCATCTCATCCTCTGTCGTCCCCTTTTCCTCCTGCCCCTAATCCCTCCCAGCATGAGTCTTTTCTAATGAGTCAACTCTTATGTGAGGTGGCCAAAGTACTGGAGTTTCAGCTTTAGCATCATTCCTTCAAAAGAACACCCAGGACTGATCTCCTTTAGAATTGACTGGTTTGATCTGCTGGCAATCCAAGGGACTCTCGAGAGTCTTCTCCAGCACCACAGTTCAAAAGCATCAATTCTTCGGCGCTCAGCTTTCTTCACAGTCCAACTCTCACATCCATACATGACCCCTGGAAAGACCATAGCCTTGACTAGACAGACTTTAGTCAGCAAAGTAATATCTCTGCTTTTCAATATGCTATCTAGGTTGGCCATAACTTTCCTCCCAAGGAGTAAGCATCTTTTAATTTCATGGCTGCAATCACCATCTGCAGTGATTTTGGAGCCCCGAAAAATAAAATCTGACACTGTTTCCACTGTTTCCCCATCTATTTCCCATGAAGCCATGGGACCGGATGCCATGATCTTCATTTTTCAAATGTTGAGCTTTAAGCCAACTTTTTCCCTCTCCTCTTTCACTTTCAACAAGAGGCTTTCTAGTTCCTCTTCACTTTCTGTTTCTTACCTAATCAAAATTGGAACAATCTGAAATTTTCCAAAAAGGGAATATTCCACTAATTTTGATTTTTGATTAGGATGTAATTTACACATCATACCTTTTGCCTATTTAAAATATACAGTTCAGTGGTTTTTAGTGGATTCAAAAAGTTGTACAATCATCACTGCTATCTAATCCCCCAAAGAAACTCTATTCCTATTTACTGCCACTCTTTAATCCCTCCTTCCTCAGCATCAGCAACTACTAATTTACTTTCTACCTCTATGGATTTTCTATCTATTCTGAATATTTTATATAAGTGAAATCATATAATATGTCATCTTTTTTGTGTGACTTCTTTCACTTAGCATGTTTTCAAGGTTAATCCATTCTGTAGCAAGTGGCAGTACTTATTTTTTATGGCTGAATAATAATCCATTGAGTGGACATACCAATTAGTGTTCTTTAATATTCTGAGTATTAGTCCCTTAAACTCTCAGTATTAAAAATAAATAAATAAATGACAACAAGAGGCAGCCTTTCCATTCTGTATAATGATTCTTTCTTTGTGTACATTAGTTGAAAATAAGGATCACTTAAGTAAAATAGCTTAGATAAAATAATGTGCATAAAGCCCCAGGGAATTATGCTGAGTGAAAGAAGTCAATTCCCAAAAGTTACATGATATGATCTCTCTTATGTAACATTTTTGAAATGAAAAAAGTCTATCAAAATGGAGAACAGATGAGTAGCTGGCAGAGGTCAGGGAGTGGGCTGAGTGGGAAAAGTGTATGTGACTACAAAAGAGCACTGGAGACTTTCCTGTGCTGAATCTGCTCTATATCTAAAGCCAATATCCTGCTTGTGAATTTGTCTTATACTTTTTCAAGATAGTACCATTGGAGGAATTGAGTAATGGGTACATAAATCTCTCTAAATTATATCTCACAACTGTATATGAATAAAAGAAAAATGTATATGTTGCATTTTCTCTGATACTAGTTAAAGGAGAATCACTATTATTTTTTGTGTGCTTAACAAATCACCAGTCCAGGTTCGATGCATGATACAGGATGCTCAGGGCTGGTACACTGGGATGACCCAGAAGGATGGTATTGGGAGGAAAGTGGAAGGGGGATTCAGGATGGGGAACATGTGTATACCCATGGCAGATTCATGTTGATGCATGGCAAAACCAATACAATATTGTAAAGTAATTAGCCTCCAATTAAAATTAATAAATTTATATTTTTAAAAATAAATAAATGAAATAAAAAAATCTTACTAGTTTTATCTGTACTGTTCACCATTAAAATTCTTTTGGTATTTGATTAAATTTTGAAATAATTGTAATATATCCAATGCATGTATTCTCATTTGTGTCTGACTCTTTACAACCCTATGGACTGTAGCCCACTAGCCCCTTCTGTCTATGGGATTTTCCAGTTCTGGAAAACTGGAATGGGTTGCCATTTCCCTCTCCAAGGAATCTTCCTAACCCAGGGATAGAAACCAGGTCTCCTGTGTCTGCAGCATTACAGGTAGATTTCTTTACCACTGAGCCATCCAGGAAGCCCTGGTTATATATTATAAAGTAAAATAAAACTATAAACTAAAAAAATATATAATACATTACTATTTTGATAATTATAAAACAGTATGTTCTAAAAAGAAATGCTTACAAGTATTTGGTATTTTTATTCTTTGCTTCCAAGGATAATTAGCATTGTTTTTCCTGATGGAGCAGATAATAGCATCCTAATTGGATAAATATAGAAATAAGCACTGATGCCTCACTTAAGATACTCCACAATTCAGTCTGGATTCTAGGTCTGGTGATGCCGTGATCCAGCAATTAGTATTTTTCATCTTGAAGTCAATGTAGTTGAATAATATGGAACTTGACTAGTTATTCTACAACTCCTTATTGGGCCGGAAAAATTCACTAGAGAAATGATAGTCTACCTACTCTGATATTCTTGGGCTTAGACTGCAGCCATGAAATTAAAAGACGCTTACTCCTTGGAAGAAAAGTTATGACCAACTTAGATAGTATATTCAAAAGCAGAAACATTACTTTGCCGACGAAGGTCCGTCTAGTCAAGGCTATGGTTTTTCCTGTGGTCATGTATGGATGTGAGAGTTGGACTGTGAAGAAGGCTGAGCGCCAAAGAATTGATGCGTCTGAACTGTGGTGTTGGAGAAGACTCTTGAGAGTCCCTTGGACTGCAAGGAGATCCAACCAGTCCATTCTGAAGGAGATCAGCCCTGGGATTTCTTTGGAAGGAACGATGCTAAAGCTGAAACTTCAGTACTTTGGCCACCTCATGCGAAGAGTTAATTCATTGAAAAAGACTGATGCTGGAAGAGATTGGGGGCAGGAGGAGAAGGGGACGACCGAGGATGAGATGGCTGGATGGCATCACGGACTCGATAGCCGTGAGTCTGAGTGAACTCTGGGAGTTGGTAATGGACAGGGAGGCCTGGCGTGCTGCGATTCATGGGGTCGCACGACTGAGCAACTGAACTGAACTGACCTGAGCGACTTCCACTTTCACTTAGAAATAAGTCATTCTCTGTTCATCATAAGGTAATTGAGCATGCATCCTGCAGACCCTTGCTCTGCCCCCTTGGAGCTGCGCTTGAGTCTGGGCTGACATGCTTGCCGCTCCGTCCAGCTCGCTCACTTTCTCGTGTGGACGCGTCAGTCACTTCATGTCAGGCTTCTGTTTCCCGAGACCTGAGAGTTTCTCCTGACGATGTTAAAACAGTTGTTTAAAAACATACACTCTTAAAAAAATCATGTTCTGTTATATCTTGGATCTTCACAGTATAATTTACTCAGTGAGTTGCTTTTGGAAGTGACCTTTAAAGGGTTTTGTGAGGAGAGGGGTCCTCCCAGCGGGCCTGACTGCCGTCCTCTGGGAGGCCCACATGCGGGGCTGGCGTCCAGGAGCCGGGGTGTTGGGAGGGCCCCCAGCACCCCCACGGATGGGGCTCCCTGGGCCTCCGTGCTCTGTCTGTGCTCACACCCTCCTCCCTGGGGCTGGATTGAGTGTCTGCCCAGCAGAGGGGCCCGCAGGGCCGGCCCCCAGTAAGAACCCCGGCTCTGAGTCTGTGACAGGCTTCCCTGGGGACACGTGTCTCTGTGGGTCCGTGTGTGTCCTCGGGTCGGGGTTCTGGAAGCTGGGGCCCGTCTCCCCTGGACCCCCCCCTCCCGCACTGGACCTTCTCCCATCGCTGGTTCTGCTTCGCAGCTTCTCGCTGTGATGGATCAGAGCCGAGAGGACCAACGTGCCCAGTCCTGCGCGTCCTCCTGCTGGACCCCGGGGTGGCCTTGGGGACCCCGACCCAGGTCTGTTTCTGGTGATAGCCAGTTGTTTTCACTGTGCAGTCGGCCCCTGGGACAGTTAAGTGCAGATTCCCGGGCTCTCCTTGCTTGTCTCGTCTGTTCCGCGGGGTGGCCTCCATCCTGCCGGACTTGTTGCAGGCTGCTGTGTTCTCTCCACACCACGCCTTGTTCAGAATCAGTCACTGGAGAGAGGGCGGCGGATGTGAGAGAGAACCAGCGGAAGCCCTTCCTGGGGGCAGACGTGGTGTGGACGGCAGTGGTGACTGAAGCCAGGCTGGACTAGGGGCAGCCGCTCCGCCCTGGGCTCTGCACCCCCCCGGGCTCTGCACCCCCCCACGGCGGGCTGGGGGCCCACTGGAGCGCTGGGGGTCCCAAGACGCGCCTCTCTGCATCCAGACCGGAGGGGCAGCTTCTGCTGGAGTCCTGTGCTCCTCACACCGGGAGTGGGGGGGCCGAGGTGGGGGTCGGAAGGACAGCAGGCCTGCCCCCCCCCAGGGGGACCCTTGGGGGGCACAGCGACCGTGCCCCTCCTGCGCACTGACCCCGCGGCCGCTGCGCTGGGAGCTGCGCCTCCGTGATTAAGCAAGCACGCCTCACAGGGTGTGACCTTCAACAACCCGCTCTCTCTTCTTCCTCCGCAGGGCGCCCCTCCGAGGAGACCAGGCTGGCTGCCGGCAGCCTTGCGCCATGGGCCGGCAGACAGGGTGAGCGATGCGCCGGGTGTGGCGGACATGTTCCGAGCGGGGGACCCGGCGCCCCCGCGCCTGCGCAGCGTGGAGGTGGCCCGGGGCCGCGCCGGCTACGGCTTCACGCTCTCGGGCCAGGCGCCCTGCGTGCTCAGCTGCGTCCTCAGGGGCAGCCCCGCCGACCTCGTGGGCCTCCGCGCTGGCGACCAGATCCTGGCCGTCAACGAGATCAACGTGAAGAAAGCGTCCCACGAAGACGTGGTGAAGTTAATCGGGAAATGCTCTGGGGTCCTGCACATGGTGATCGCAGAGGGCGGTGGCCACCTGGAGTCCTGCTCCAGTGACGAGGAGGTCGGCTTCTATGAAGGAAAAGGCTGGCTGAAGCCCAAGCTTGACTCTAAGGCTTTAGGAATAAATAGGGCAGAGAGGGTTGTTGAGGAAATGCAGTCAGGAGGGATTTTCAGCATGATCTTTGAAAACCCTGGCCTTCGAGCCAGCAGCTCGGAGCCCCTGAAGCTGAAGCAGAGGTTGCTTTCCGAGTCAGCTGCGGGCCGGTGTGACCTCGCACACGAGAGTGCAGGTCATCTGCATCCCAGCCCGCCTTCTAAGGAGGAAGCGCCCAAGGCGGGGAGCCGAGGCTCTGCTTTCGGCTCGGGGCTGGAGGCTCCTGAGGACTTCGGGCTGGATGCAAGCATTCTCAACGTAGCCATGGTGGTGGGCTACCTGGGCTCCATCGAGCTGCCGTCTGCCGGCTGCAGCCTGGAGTCGGACAGCGTGCAGGCCATCCGGGGCTGCCTGCGGCGCCTGCGGGCCGAGCAGAAGATCCACTCGCTGGTGGCCATGCGGGTCATGCACGACTGCGTGCAGCTGTGCACGGACAGGGCGGCTGTGCTGGCCTGCTACCCGGCCGAGAGGCTGGCCTTCAGCGCTGTGTGCCCTGATGACAGGAGGTTTTTCGGGCTGGTGACCATGCAGGCGGGCGACGACGGGAGCCTGGCGCAGGAGGAGGACAGCGTCCTGCGGACGTCCTGCCACGTGTTCATGGTGGACCCCGACCTGTTCAGCCACAAGATCCACCAGGGCATCGCCCGGCGTTTCGGGTTTGAGTGCACGGCCGACCCCGACACCAACGGCTGCCTGGAGTTCCCCGCATCCTCGCTGCCCGTGCTGCAGTTCATCTCGGTGCTCTACCGGGACATGGGCGAGCTGATCGAGGGCGTGCGGGCCCGGGCCTTCGCCGACGGGGACGCCGACGCCCACCAGAACACCAGCACCAGCAGCAACAGCGACAGCGGCATCGGGAACTTCAGCCCCGAGGACAGGGGCAGCCGCGTGCTGGTGGTGGACCTGGGTGCCGCCTCCAGCAGGCACGGCCCTGGCGGCGGTGCCTGGGAGGGCACGGGTGGGCGGGGCCCCCAGCCCTGGGCTGCCCCCTGGAACGGGGCCTTCTGTCTTGACCCAGAGGGGCCCCCGTTCGAGGCCGCCCCGCAGGCTGACAGGTGCCGGGACCTCGGTAAGCACCTGGGGCCCGCGTCGCATGCGGAGGGCCCCCCTCCCCCCCTGAGGTGCCCGGTCCCACCCTCCCGGAGGGGTGCTGCGGGCCCCGGCAGCGGCTCCGGCCAGCGGTGGCTCCCAGTCCATGTGCTGCGGCAGGGGCAGTGCGGGCACGTCAGTGACCAGGAGTCGTACACCGACTCCACGGACGGCTGGTCCAGCGTCAACTGCGGCACGCTGCCGCCGCCCATGAGCAAGATCCCCGCCGACCGCTACCGCCTGGAGGGCAGCCCAGCCCAGCCCCCACCCAGCGCTCAGCGCAGGGACTGGGCCAGGAGGGCCCTTGGCGTGCAGAACATCTTTGGCCCCCATCGAAGTGTTCGGAAGACCAAGGAAGACAAGAAGGTGAGCCTGGAGGGAGGGTCGGGGAGGCGAGCGTGGTTCCTGACTCGGTCAGTTGCTGATGGAGGCCGGCACTTGCATGGCCCGCATCCTCCCGCCCGGCCCGGGTGGCCTCTGGCGGCCTCATGGCACCTCCCTTGGGTCCACCCAGGCTCTGGGTGGGGCCCAGGTGGCTGTCGAGTGGGACAGGTGGCAGTGGAGGGGCGGTGAGCGCCTAGTCGGGGTGAGGCCCTCTGCCCTGCTTCCTACCCTTTCCTGCTGCGCTGGGTGCCGCGGGGGCAGGTTCTGGACGCTCAGTCTGCTCCCTCCAGGATGGGGAGCTTCCCCTCGGCATTTCCTCCACCCGAGAGGTGCTGCTATGAGAAAATGCCAGCTGAAGTCGGCCACAGACAGCTTGGGGCAGGCTTGGACTGTGTGTGTGTGTGTGTGTGAGTCCCTTAGTCATGCCCAATTCTTTGCAACCCCATGGACTGTAGCCTGCCAGGCTCCTCTGTCCGTGCAATTTCCTAGGCAAGAATACTGCAGTGGGCTACCATTTCCTCCTCCAGGGGTCTTCCTGACCCAGGGATCGAACCTGCCAAAATTGGCCGGTGGGTTCTGTACCATCTGAGCCAGCCCGGGCCCTCAGCAGGTGCTGGTGGGAGGGCTGAGATGTGAGGTGCCAGCTGGAACCCGGTGGGCTGGCTCGCAGCTCAGCTGGTTTGAGAGGAACTGTTCTCAGAGGACCTTTGTGATTTAAAGTGCCTTTTCTGTGTTTGCTCGCACCTTTGTTCCCAGAAGTTAAAAATCCTGGGAAGGTGTTGGCGGGTCGGGTAGGGTCAGAGCAGAGAAGGGGCTGGGCTGTGGAGTCTGAGGCTGTCCTCCTTGAGACCCGACCCCTTCCCAGGTCTGATGTGAGGAAAGAGGAGTCATAGTCTCTCAGGGTTTCCCTCCCACCACGACCGGGAGACCCTGGGCTGTGTCTGAGCGCAGACCCGAGCCTTTGTAAACACGGCTGTGATCACAGAGCCTGAGCACGTTGCCGCAGGGCCGGGCTCAGGGGTTCTGCCCTCGAGGGCCCCGCCCCCCGCCTGCCCCCCCCATCTGAGCACCTGCTGCTGTGGACGGGTGGGCGGCAGCTTCTGCCTGGGCCTCCCCGTTGGGTCGGGCGGGGCTGGGGAGGAGAGGCCTGGGAGGCGGCCGGAGCGGCGTCTGAAGCGTAGGCGTTGGCCCTCTCTTTGAGCACGTCCCTCGCGAGGGGTCTGTCTCCACTGCCGCGGTGCCAGGGAGCCGTCACGCTGACAGGGCGTGGGGCGTCTGGCCGCCTGGTCGACGGCAGTGCTCCTCACGTCTGTCCACTTGGTGGGCAGTGCCCGCCGGCCGCGTCCCGCTCCACGCGGTCTCAGCTCCTCGAGGCGGGGTCTGACCTCAGGGACCCCGGTGCTGCGCTCGTCCAGGCAGGTGACTGGTCCTGCAGGGGACTGCTAAGTCCTGCTAAGGACTTGTCTGAGGTCAGCCCAGGACGAAGCAGGTTCATGATTCAAACCTTGGGCTTCTGTTTTTCAAGAGACTGTCTTTTAGAGCCGATTTAGGTTGATAATGAAGTTGAGGGGAGAGCGCGGCGTTTCCTCGGTCCTCAAAGTGCGCGGCCTCCCCACCACCCCCGTTCCCCCCGGGGCACCTTGCTGCCATCTGCAGACCCGGGCTCCGCAGCTTCTCTGGGGCCCCTCCTGCGGGGTGTGTTCTGGGGGCTTGTGCAGACGCATAAGGCCGAGTCTTCACCGCAGTGGGTCCTGGAGAGCGGCTTGCCCTGCCGCGCCTCCCCTCCGCGCTCTGCCTGCCCCTCCTCCTCTGTCGCCCCGGCCATCACGCTCTCCCGTCCGCGTTGTCCCGCTCTTTGAGAATGCCAGCTCGGCGCACGGCGTGAAGCTTTTCCGGAGTGGCTTCTCTTACTCAGTGACGTGCCTTTAAGTAAAAGCCTTGTCTTTCCTCGGCGCGCCAGCTCATCTTCCTTTAGCGCCAACAATACTCCGTGGTCTGGAGGCATCATATTTACCTGTGCCCCTCCTGAAGGACACTGGTTGCTTCCAGGTTCTGGCAGCTCTGAGTAAAGCTCCTGTAAACACCTGCGTGCAGGTCTCTGTGGGTGTAAGTTTTTAACTCCTGTGGCTAAGCTCCAAGGCAGTGAGACTGCTGAACTGTGGGCTCAGGGTGTGTTCTGCTTCGTGAGGAAGTACCTTCCAAACTGGCGCACCATTTTGTGTTTCTGCCAGCAAGGATGAAAGTTCCTGTCCCTCATGTTCTGGCCCCGATTGCATGTCCGTGTTCAGCATTTTCGCCGTTCTGACACTTGTGTAGTGGAATCTCATTGTTTTAACGTGCATCTCCCTGATGCCGTGTGATGTTCAGTGTCTTTTCCTATGCTTGCTTATCATCCGGGTGTCTTTGGTGAGGTGTCAGTTTAGATCTTCGGCCCATTTTGTATCAGATTGTTTGGCCACACTGCCCGGCACGTGGGGTCTTAGTCTCTCTCGACCGGGGATCAGACCCATGCCCTCTGATTGCAAGTGTGCAGTCTTAACCACTGGGCCATGGGGGAGCCCTGAGTCCTGGATTGTTTGTTTTCTTACCGTTGAGTTTTAAGAGTTGTGTGTTTGTTTTGGATAATGGTCCTTCATTATATGTGTCTTTTGCAAATATTTTTTCCCGTTCTTTGAGTTGTCTTCATTCTCTTAATACTGTGTTTCACAGAGCAAAGGTTCTTTATTTTGCTGAAGTCCAGCGGCTTGTCAATTCTTTCTTTGATGGATCGTGTTTTTGGTGCTGTGCCAAACACATCACTGAACCCACGGTCATCTAGGTATTCTCCTGTGCCATCTTCTAGGAGGTTTTTGATTTTTTGTTTTACACTGACGTCTATGATCCACTTGTAGTTAATTTTCTGAAAGGTGTGAGGTCTGTGTCTAGATTCAGTTTTTGTCTGTGGATGCCTGTTGTTCCAGCACCCTTTGTAGAAAAGACGATCATTGTTTTCTTGTATTATCTTTAACCCTTTGTCAGGGATCAGTGGTCTGTACTTAGGAGGGTCTTGGACTTCTTTTTAATGTTCTTTCACCTTGAACAAAAATGTAGTGAAAACCAACGAAGGTGTTGGCTGTTACTACTTACACTGTAACAAAAGAGCGAAGCCCTTGGCGTGGGAGGGGTATCCCCAGGGCTGGGGAGTGGCACGAAGCCCTCTCACTGTTTGCAGTCTGCTTTATCTCCTTGTTTGACCTGAATGGGGATGCTGTGAGCTCATCAGCTTACTGATGAGGAGAGTAGGGTTTACGCACATCCAGCGACTTGCCAACAGTCAACTGGCATTTGTCTTGCGATGTGAGGGACACAGTTTATCTAAGTAGTAATAAATGGTGGTAAGCAGTACAGTAATAAATAAGTAGTGATAGATTGTACGTTACTGCATCCCAGCTCCAGTCTCTGGAAGTGTGTCCATTACTCTTGCTAAGTGGGTTCAGCACAGCCTAACCCCACGGCCCCGGCTGGAGTGGCAGAAGCTTCCAGGGTCCTAAGCTGGGGCTCCTGGTGTCCCTCCTGGCCTGGCCTGAGCTGGCGTGAGGCCTGTCTGCATCAGCAGAAGACAGGCCAGGAAGGGATGGAGGCCGGAAGTGCCAGAAATGCCAAGAGGAAGAGGCGTTAGGCATGGGAGGGAGAGATGCCAGAGACGGTGGAGGTTGGGCAGGTGGTGTCCGGGATTGCTGTCAGTTCCTCTTCGCGGAGACTATGGCTTCAGTGTCTTACTCTGTGCAGAATCAGGCTGCGTCCTCCGGATCTGGCCAGGAGACAGAAGACACGCCTGCAAGCTGAACAGGGAGAAGTTGTCAGGAAGAACCAGACGAGAGTTGGCTAACCGGCAAGGGAATGGAACCTGTGGAGGAAGCAGTGGAGGCGGCGAGGGCAGGGACTCAGCGCCCGGGGGTCAGGCCCGCGGGGCAGGGGCTGGGGGGCGGCACTGGCTTCTGGCGAGCAGGCTGCCTCTGGGCGAGGGCAGGAACTCAGAGCCCAGGGGGAGGCCCGTGGGGCAGCGGGCTGGGGGGCGGCACTGGCTGCTGAGAGCAGGCTGCCCCTGGGCGAGGGCCTGGGGAGAGTGTGCCCACTCTCCACCACCGCAGGAACCAGCACAGCCCCGCGGGCGGAGTGCTGCCCGCACGACCCAGCTCCCGCGTCCCCATGCGACCCAGCTCCCGCGTTCCATGCCGGCGAAGGTGCTGAGTGCTCGGTGAGGGAGAGCCTGGGACGCCGGCCCCACCTGCCCCCGTGCCCTCTGCTGCCGTCTCCTCAACACCGTCCCCATGCAGAGTCCTTGTGTCTGCTGACGTTTGTGGAGTGGCTTTTCTGAGCGAATCTGGTCCAGGGCCTTCTTCGCTGTGTGTGGCCTCAGGCCTTGGCATGTTTCACTTAGAGGTGAGCGGTTCTCCCGCATGCCTGGGGCTGGCCAGTCTCCGTCTTTGCAGAGGGGCCCGGTGCGCGTGGAACCTCCGTCACTCAGCTGGGCACCTGTCACCTGCCTGGGCCTTCGCTCCTGACGGGCGGTCTCTGCCCTGCCAGCACAGCCCCAGCCAGGCCCCTGGAGCTCTGCACACCCCAGGGGACTTCTCACCAGCTTCTTTTCAGCCCCCTCGGCCGATTGTGCCCCTGAGCGGGTAGCCTGTGACCAGTGGGGGCAAGCGGGCTGACCCCAGGCTGGGAGGGGCCCCGAGGCCCGCGCTCTGTCTCTCTCCCCTCCACCCTCGGGCGCTCGTGACTGCCTCCACGCAGGCTCCACGGCTCTTTGTGTTAAGTGTTCCGGTCGGAACTCCTGGCGCACAGCCTTTCTATTCTGTCTGCACGAGGAAGCCAGCCGTTAGCAGGACTCTCATCACCGCCTCTGGTCACCAGTTGGTCCCCAAGTCCTATCACCTCTGTGTCCACACGGTCCTCTCTTCATCATGCGCCTTCACCCGCGCTTTGTCGCTGTCTCCTTGTCCTGGGTACGCGGGCTCAGTCCAGATCTCGGCTTTCTGGGCCCCTTACTGCTGTGAAGCCTGGAGGGAAAGCGTTTTCTGACTGTTTTCTGTGCAGGCAGACAGCGCTCAGGTGTCCTGAGGCCAGTGTCTGAGGTCAGCTGCCCCAGGGAGGCTCGGGCGGTGCGGGAGGGGAGGCTTTCAAGGGTGAGTGGTCGTCACCGAGGATGACTGAATAAAGCGTGCCTGTTGGCGGTGGAGTGAAGCTGGATGTATTTTCACACGGTAGGCTGCGTGTGCTCATTCACAAGCGATGGGCCTCAGTCTGTTGCACAGGACTCCGCACAGCCTGAACCCGTGGGGCTGTGCTCTCCGCTGGCCTGGGGGGCTGCCAGGGCCGGCATGGAGGCCCCCCATCAGGAGCTGTGTGCCTCCAGT
>SJYC01035860.1:0-19912 GCA_006408675.1 Madoqua kirkii
GTCCAGAGACGGGCAGGTGCTCTGCAGGGCTCCCTCGCTTCTGGACACAGGGCTCTTTCTCTTCCTGCTTCCCTTTTAACTTTCAACAGGACCTGCCACGGCTCGCTCCCTCACTTTGAGGCCGTGTGGGGTGGTGGGAGCAGACCAAGCGGCAGGTGGAGCAGGGGCCCGCCTGGGGCCAGGTCCCAGGAGCTCCTTCGGGCTGGGCCCTCGCTCGCCTGCACGTGGAGCTCATAATAGACGCGCGTCGGCGGCTGTAATTAAGGCTGCACCACGCGGCTAGAAAACAAATTCTCTGCAGCTGCTGTGCTGACTGAGAAACTGCCCCTATCAACTGAAGTTTTATTCTTCTGATTTGGGAGAGGAAATACTTTAAAAATGATCTCACGGCATGATTTATGTAAACGGCTTTTTTTTTTCTTTGTGTGAGACAATTGAGATAGAGCCTGAATCCCAGGCAGACCGCGGCTTCCTGCAGTGTCCCGTTGCCAGGGTGACGGAGGGAGCGGATGGAACTTCATCTGAAATGCCTTTAAACTTTCTGACGTGCACAGGCGTGCGGCGAGGCTGAGTGCTGTGTTTCAGAGCGGCGTGCCTGGAGTGGGTAGGAAGTCCTCCGGTCTTAGGATGAATTCGGAGAAAGGGTTGCTGGAGGAGACCCACGTTTTAAATAGCCAGCAGGTAGGCCACTCCAGATGTTTTTGTCGCTTACAGAATTGTTGAGGTAGCCTGGCGTCTTGGTTACAGCTTTATTTTCAGCCTGATAGTGAATGGTGGTTTTTAAGTGTAAACTTTGAAAATGTTTTTCTCGTGTCTGCATCGTGGAGCTTGAAGTGTGTCCCATGGAGGTAATAAAAGCCCTGCCCTGGGACCACAGACCCACACCCTGAGTGAGGCTGGGTTGGGAGTCCCTCACGCCAAGTCCTCTCAACCCTCGGGGAGAACTGCCCGCATCCCGAGCAGCCTTACATGGAGCAGCGGCAGTCCATCGTCCTCACCATAGTGACTGGAACAGATTTGGAAGATGAGTGAATTTAGATTTCGACGACATAAGTGTATTACAATCATCTTTTACTTTTTAAATTGCTGTTTTATAACATTTTTTTTCTTTTTTAAGAGTTGAAGTATAGTTTTCTTTTTCTAAAAAATTGATTTGCAGTGAGTTAGCTTCAGGTGTACAGCCCAGGGACTTGGTTGTGTATGTAGGAGTTTAAAATGGAATGAGCTGGTTCTGCACAGGAAACTACTGGCAAGCCTATTTGCTGATTGATTAGTATCTGAGCTGATAAACGTGAACTTACTGTAAAACATTTTTAAAAGCTCTGAGAATAGGGATGATACATTTTATCTTCCTCTCTGGCTGCGTTGTGTTGATGTAAAGGCAAAACTACATTTTGATTATTTACAGAAGATCGTCCCTAGTCACTGGGGACCGGTTTAGATTCATCCTTTGCTGAGAGCTGTTGCATCTTAGCGTGCTCTCCGGACATCTCCTTAGAACCTTGTGCAGAGAGGAGAGGGGAAGCTGCTCTCTCAGGGGCGACTGGGTGGGATGCAGGGTTTAGGAACGAGACTGCATTCATTGGCTTTTCAAATAGGAAATAGAAATAGGTCTGCTGGACAGGTCCCGAGCTGTGCCTATGAAGGAAGGGCAGGTGTGAATGGATTTTAAAAGCACTTTGTGTGTTTTGAGAACTGCCTGTGCTAATAAAGCTCCCTCGAGAGGGTGGGGAGCGGCTTTGATGTTTGCGGGCGTGCCTGCTGTGTGCTGCCGCTGGCCGGCCCCGCAGGAGCAGGAGCGGTGCTGGGCTCCCGGTTGCCACTCGTGTTTCTCTAGAACGTGAACTTCGGAAATACTGGGTCCCATACACACGTACTGGTTAACCAGTTACTAATTTGTATTACATGTAGGCTGCTTTTCCGTTCCCGTAGTATATAGAGGCAAGTTTTAGAAAAGGTTGTTTTTTTATTTTGAGTGAAAAAAAAATCACTAGAAATCTGCCTTTTATTTGCCTGCATAAATGATTTGGATCCATTTTGAAATTTTGCAAATGCTCAACCCAGCAAGTAAGTTGTTTGCAGAGGGTGTGAACAAGTCTGGTTGGTGTGGTCCTGTTTTAAGCAACAGAAAATTTCAGGAAGGTGGTAAGGTGGCGGGCAGTCCTGAGGGGCTGGCTGGCTCTGCCTGTGGGCCAGGGGCAGGGGGCAGAAAGTGCTGTGGCCTCCAGCTCAGTCCTTGAGAGAGAAGCCTCGAGGTGAAGGGCAGTGGTCTTGGGTGGCTGTGTGGGAGGGGCCCCTCCCTTGGTGGCTCTGAGCCTCAGGTTGTCCGTCGTCACAGCGGGGGTGTCTTGGGTGCTCTGGCGCCCTGTCCTGCCTAGAAAGCCGTGACTGTGAAGGACTGTGACTGGGAAGCATCTTTCACCTTGGAGAGGAGGACGCCTTGAGAGGAGGCGTCTCCCAGGACCACTTGAAGTGTGCTCAGGGTGTGACCCGCCAGGAGGATGAGTGTGACCCGGGGCTCTCACTGCGTCAGCCCGTCGGTGTCCCCGTCTTGTAGGCACACGGTGCAGTGGAGCCGACTTTGCTCTCTAGGACCTGCCCATTTGCCAGTCCCAAGTGACCCACTGTGTTTCAACCGCTGCACGGGGACGTGCTGGCCGAGCCTCGGGTCAGGAGGACGTGCTGCAGGAAGAAGGAGAGCTTAGGCGGGCTTTCTCCGTGGACGCCTCGGAGCCCCCTGCCGTGTCTGACCAGCTTGCTGGGGTGGGGCCGTGGCCGTCTGCGCTGTGGCCGGGCTGCTGACCAGGAGGCGGGAACTTGCCCAGCCCAAGCGGTCTGGGGACCCGAGCCTGCGCCATGTGGGGCTGTCGAGTCTAGCACCCTGTCACTACGGGTTTTGCACTGCCCACTGGGGTGCGGGGGCAGGCCCCCCTCTCAAGGTCTGGGCCCCAGGGCACCGCCTGGGCACTGCCCTCTTTGACCTGACCCCACTCTGCTCTCACTTGGCCAGACCCGCAGTCAGCGTCCTCCGTGCCCGCAGAGCCCCGGGGGCGCCCGCTCGGGGGGCCGGGCCGGGCCGGGCCGGAAGGTCAGTCAGTCCCGGGGGTCCTGGGCGTGAAGACAGCTGGGCCACGTCACGCGGTGGCGGGCTTGTTGCTCAGGCGGCCTGTGGAAGGTCGGGCGTGACGGGCGTGTGTGGCCCCTCCCCGGCCAGCTGTGCTTCGCGCGCTGGGCTCCGGGTGGCGCGTGGACTGAGGAGGCTGCACCGTGAGCAACAGGGCCGGCGTCTCTTCTGGGTGGCCCAGCGACCTTTCTGGGCAGCGCTGGGCAGAGAGCGGGGCTGTGGTGGGTCAGGGGGCTGCTCCAGCGGGCAGCCCCTCGAGCGGGGCACCCCAGCGGCTCGGGCCCGCCCGCCCCAGGCCTCTCCACCCCAGAGCTGCCCGGGGTGGGGAGATGTCCGTCTGTCCGGACCGGCTGCTTTGCCCCTTGGTCTGTGGGCTGCACAGACGCCGTTCTTACCTTTTAAGGCCCTGGGCCCCGTGAGAGGAAGGCTGAGGAAGCTGTTGTCTTCCCCTTTCTCCGTGTCTTCCGCTTTCTCTCAGAGGCGGCCACCCTGAGCTGGGCTCGCCCTGCGCCGCTCCCGTGGAGGCCGCCGCCGCGCCTCCGGTCTGCTCGCGTGCCCACAGGCGGCTCCTTCCTCCCCTCCCGCCCGCAGCAGCTGTCATCGGGCAGACGTGGAGGCCGGGCTCACCTGCTCTGGCCGATGTGTCCCAGCTGCCGCCAGGGGCTGCCCTTCCCACCCCCTCTGCAGACCCCAGGACGAGGACGTGCCCCCGGCAGGATGAGCCTGCTCCTGCCCCTGCCTCAGGCCCGACCCCGGAGCCCGGAGGTCAGCGGGCCCCTGGCTCAACCCTCTGAAGCCCTCTGAGTCCATCTGACCTCACACTCCTCGCCTGCCTGGGACCCTGGGGACCCTAATTCCGTGCCATGCGCTTTGGGGCACGCTGGCCCCCGCCCTGCCCTGGATGGTGGGGCCTTAGCTTGCTGGGTTGGTTTCCAGCCCTGGCAGGAATGCCTGAGCGGCAGGTTTGCAGCAGCAGGCACCCCGTGTCTGGAGGATCCTGGGCTTGGCTGAGCAGTGGAAGCCGTCCCAGCAGTCCCCCCACTTCCTGCACCCCTGGCCCAGGGCCAGCCCCCTCCCCAGCCCCCAGCCCCGCCCCATGGCTGGGTCTCACCTTCAGGAGACAACCTGTCCTGAAGCTGGGCTTCGAGCCCCGCTGCCAGGGCCCCTGGGCTCTGGCCGCAGTCCGTGGCTGCTGATGCAGAGGTGCTTCTGACGAGCGGGTCTGCCCCAGGCTGTGCGGTGCCAGCTCACCTGCCGGGCCTGTGTGTATGCTGACCCGAGCTGTGGGCGTCCCACTGTCTGTAGGGACGCGCCCTCTGTGACGCCCGCCCTGGCCACGCAGTGGGGCGCGGGTCTTCCTGTAGCTGGGCCGGCCGGTGGGGAAGGTCTCTGTCCTGATGTGGCAGGAAGGCCAGAGGGTCCTCGTGTAAAGTCAGATGCTGCCCCCGCCCACAGCATTCACATGGCACCCACGGGCCACCTCGTCCGTGTGACTCTGGACTTTTGAAGGTTTTGTAATGAGTGATCTGGGGCTTTTCCAAGGGCAGGGCAGAAACACTAGCTGTTAAATTCTTAGGAAAATGCTGTGATTGTGGGTTTTCAGCTTCTCTTGATTTTATTGGGTCTTGAAGAGCTCTTTGGGACACACAGGCACACACAGAGGGGAGGCTCAGAGCGCGTTCTGAGCTGGGCGCCGCCTCCTCTGACCACAGGCCTCCCTGCCCATCCCCGCGCCGCCCTGTGCCCGGCCGCTGCGTCTGTCGCCGGGCAGCGCTGAACATGCCTGTGGCGCCATGGCTGCTGCCGCCCCGGCCTCTGGGTCACGGGCACCCCCTGTGGCAGAGGCCTCTGGGTCACGGGCACCCCCTGTGGCAGAGGTCTCCGGGTCACGGGCAACCCCTGTGGCAGAGTCGGGGTCTGAACTGAGTGCCTCTTCTTGGCCTGCATGTGAGCCTGTCATGCTGGCCTAGCCCATCTTATCCATTTTTCCCGCAAATGCTGCTTACAACCCGCGAACTGATTTCACGGCTCCTTCGAGTGTCGTAGCTGAGTGTGGAGACGCCTGCGCTCGAGGCGCAGAGGGCAGGCGGGCGCCTGGGGGGGACCAGCAGAGGTCCCCCCTGACTCAGTGCCCCTCTGTCCCAGCCCTGGGGGTCTTCCCTGCCCCCCAGCCCGTGCCCTGCCCTCTTCTGTGCTCTGTCCAGCGGGGAGCTGCCTTAAAGCTTCGATGAGGAAGCCTTTCAAAGGCGAAATGAATATGAATTAGATGCAGATTGGATTGCTGAATTCTTAAGGCTTTTTCCATTGGGATTATTTGAATTTCTTTTCTTTTTTTCAAAATGTTTGGTAGCGTTGGGCAAGTTGCAGGCCTCTGTCTCTTATTTAAGAGTCAGAGATGGTCGTTTAATATTTCTTATGCCCAAGGTAGGAAATTTTTTCATTGGCTCACAATTGAAAATGTATACAACTTTGTATTCCTATATACTGAGTAGTTATGAAATGATATATTCTAATACTGCTATTGTCCACATGTTACTGACAGAATCAGCCTTGATAAATCAACATTCTTCATGGAAATAATTTAAAACTTTTAAAACGTTAATTCAGAATAAAATATCTATGTGTGTGTGTGGTCCAGATGAATTTCCTGCTGGGAATAAATCCCAATCAGTTAGCACTGAACTGTCAGACTGACCTGAGAAATAGAAATTGTTTGAACTTAAATTACTTATCTAGAATACTTTAAAGTTTTTTAAAACACATGTATTTACATTAGTATAAACTCCAGGCTTGGGAGCTGCAGACCTTTTTAGAGCTGTTTAGTTATGGTTTGTGTTTAAATCTTAAGCACAGAAAAATGCTCACTTTCTCGAACGGTTAGCTAGCGGCTTTTTCTTGTTTTGTGGCCCTTGTTATAAGAATAGCATGCCAGCATGGGGATGCGAGAAGAACGCAGTGAAGGACAGGCTGATGGAAACCGTCATTAATGCAGATTATGCCGCCTATCAGAGCACAGTCAGCCAGCTTCAGCTTCAGCTTCACAGTGTGGTTTTAGTTTGTGAAAGTGTTTAAGAATGCCAAGAAACTTGGGGGTGCCTCACTTCAGAAGTGTTGAAGTGTTGCAAGCGAAGCTTGAAAAGGGTGATTTGGTCAGAATTGGGCATGTCAGTCCCAAGGCCAATAGAAGCGATTTGGGGGTTCGCTGCGTTCCCCCCGCTGTTGTGGCAAGTTGAGGGCCTGCACCTCCTCGTCTGTTCCTACGTGGGGCGCTGGCCGCCTGCCCCCCGCGACAGCGCCTGTCCCAGGTGCGGCCCTGTGTCATCCCTTCCGGCCTTGTCTCAGGTTATAATGAAGCCCCGTGCACGCTCTGTAGCCTGCTTCTGCGTCCTTCTCAAGAGGGCCAGGGGCTCGGGCACTGACAAGGGACCCAGGGGCCCCTTCCGGGCATCAGATGTCAGTTCAGAGGTGTCCCGGTCGCACCTTCCAGGTGTGTGCTGGTGGACAGAGCAGATACTAGACGGCAGGTGGTCTGGAGGAGCCAAGACCTTGGGAAGTCCCCTCGGCACAGTTGCCCGAAGTTCAAAAAGGGAAGGAAGCATGTGATCTGAGGCTGTGGCTCACAGACTCTGAGCAACTGAGACTTGAACCAGGAAGCCTCTTCCTGGTGGGCGTCCTGGAGGAGCCCCGGCGCTGCTGTCAGGGCATTTCTGTCAGGTCTCTGAGTCCCCAGATCTTCTCTGCGTCTCCGATCTCTGGTAACCCTTTGCGGAACACCTCTCTGCAGTGTCAACAGTGGTAGATTCCGTTGTCAGCCATCCTGTAGGATTATATTAAACCTACCACCCGCGTCTCCCTTTTTTATTAAAGCCTTTGTGTCTTCACAATTTCATGGTCGTTTGACATGTGCACTGACCTTTACAGTATCTGAGATTCTGTTCGCTGCTGTTTCTGCTGGTTCTTTCTCAGGGGGTTTTCCGTTGGGCTTGTGGGTGGTTTGAGCTCATTTCTAGGTGAGCTCAAGTTCCTGGAACTCCTATGGGCCTTGCCGGGCTGCTTCTTCCCAGACGGTGTGTGTTTGTGGCTGTGGAGCTGGGGCTCTTCACCCCGGGAGTGTCCAGGTGAGAGGACACGCCCCCTGAGGCCCGCGGGCCTGTCTCCCACCCGCTCCTCCCGCGGGGCCCTCGCTCCCTTAGAGCAGCGTTGTATTAGAGAGCAGATGTGTTTCTGTGCTCGCTTCACGGTGTTTCTGTAAACCAAAAGCTGCTCTAATGCACGTTTGGGGCCCTCTACCTGCTCACCCTGTACCCAGGGCCCCCTCCAGAGCCTCTGTGGCCGCGGGCCTGCCCTGCTGGCCCAGTCCTGGCTGCCCAGCCGGCCCAGCCTCCCCATGGACAGCCTGTGCTCAGCGGCCACCTTCTCAGCTTCAAGGACAGTCTTCTCTCCGGGATCTTCGTGCATCTGGGGGATGTGTGCAGAGATTTTTTTTTTACTGTATTTTGTCCAGTCTGCTAAAGCCTGAGACTTCAGCTTTAGCGCTCAGAGAGGTTAAAGCGTCTGCCTGGAATGTGGGAGACCTGGGTTCAATCCCTGGGTCAGGAAGATCCCCTGGAGAAGGAAATGGCACCCCACTCCAGTACTCTTGCCTGGAGAATCCCATGGAGGGAGGAGCCTGGTAGGCTATAGTCCATGGGGTTGCAAGGAGTTGGACACATGTGGGAGACCTGGGTTCAATCCCTGGGTCAGGAAGATCCCGTGGAGAAGGAAATGGCACCCCACTCCAGTACTCTTGCCTGGAGAATCCCATGGAGGGAGGAGCCTGGTAGGCTATAGTCCATGGGGTTGCAAGGAGTTGGACACAACTGAACGACTTCACTTTCACTTTATACATGCAGTGAACCACGTCCTTCACGTTGGTGGCTTTTACATTTTCTGACTTGCTTTTCGGAAGTTATTATTGATGGTGTTTCTGCTTTTATGTATGGCCTTGCAGAGTTTCCTCTCGCAGTCTCAGGGAGTGAGTTGCCTTTGATATTATTGAATTTTCCCAGGATCGTAGGTGACTTGTAAACATGGGCAGGAGGACAGCATCCGTGAGCCCTCATCCACCCTGGGGAGGGCCCCCGCCTTTCCAGCGAGAATAGACCCTGCTGTGCAGGGGCTGCTGGCTCCCTGGGGTCTCCCCTTTGGTACCTGCCTGGCAGGGTGAAGGTTTAAAAGCTGGATCCACCGTAGCCTGTGCAGAGTGTTTGTGACCCAGGACTCAAGATGTGACGAACCCATGACGAACCCGATCCTAGGGCAGGGTCCTGAGGACAGCCCCCGGGGGAGGAGGGCAGCTCACCGGGCTGGGCAGGGGTGAGCCCCTGGCAGTGAGGGCCCCCGTGCTCCAGGTGGGGGGGCACTGGCATCGGGGACAGGGAGGCCAAACAGTGTGTAGGGTGTGCAGTTGACATGGACCACCCTTTCCACAGTTTGGACACCTGCTTTCGGCCCCAGGCTGGGGCTGTCCCTGGGAGCAGGAGTCTGGCACCTCCTCCCCACCTGTTTGCTCTTGGCCTTGGAGGTCTTGAGACGTGACCCCCGCTGACTAGGGAGGCCCCGGACCTGGGAAGGGGCCCCTGTCACTGTCCACACCCTGCTCTCTGGTCTCCCCTTGCTCTGCAGAGAGGAAGGCGTGCAAGGCCTGGGGCTCCTGCAGCGGGCTTCTTCTCAGGGCATGACTGCGGGGCCGAGATGCCGGGGGGTGCTGGTTGCCCCAAGGCCTGCAGGCCCTGCGTGGCTGCCTGGGGGGTGCTGGTTGCCCCAAGGCCTGCAGGCCCTGCGTGGCTGCCTGGGGGGTGCTGGTTGCCCCAAGGCCTGCAGGCCCTGCGTGGCTGCCCGGGGGGTGCTGGTTGCCCCAAGGCCTGCAGGCCCTGCGTGGCTGCCCGGGGGGTGCTGGTTGCCCCAAGGCCTGCAGGCCCTGCGTGGCTGCCTGGGGGGTGCTGGT
The DNA here is from genome assembly GCA_006408675.1 of Madoqua kirkii. Taxonomy (NCBI): domain Eukaryota; kingdom Metazoa; phylum Chordata; class Mammalia; order Artiodactyla; family Bovidae; genus Madoqua; species Madoqua kirkii. The sequence goes on from SJYC01035860.1 coordinate 9,111, forward strand.
TGCCCCAAGGCCTGCAGGCCCTGCGTGGCTGCCCGGGGGGTGCTGGTTGCCCCAAGGCCTGCAGGCCCTGCGTGGCTGCCCGGGGGGTGCTGGTTGCCCCAAGGCCTGCAGGCCCTGCGTGGCTGCCCGGGGGGTGCTGGTTGCCCCAAGGCCTGCAGGCCCTGCGTGGCTGCCCGGGGGGTGCTGGTTGCCCCAAGGCCTGCAGGCCCTGCGTGGCTGCCCGGGGGGTGCTGGTTGCCCCAAGGCCTGCAGGCCCTGCGTGGCTGCCCGGGGGGTGCTGGTTGCCCCAAGGCCTGCAGGCCCTGCGTGGCTGCCCGGGGGGTGCTGGTTGCCCCAAGGCCTGCAGGCCCTGCGTGGCTGCCCGGGGGGTGCTGGTTGCCCCAAGGCCTGCAGGCCCTGCGTGGCTGCCCGGGGGGTGCTGGTTGCCCCAAGGCCTGCAGGCCCTGCGTGGCTGCCCGGGGGGTGCTGGTTGCCCCAAGGCCTGCAGGCCCTGCGTGGCTGCCCGGGGGGTGCTGGTTGCCCCAAGGCCTGCAGGCCCTGCGTGGCTGCCCGGGGGGTGCTGGTTGCCCCAAGGCCTGCAGGCCCTGCGTGGCTGCCGGGGGGGTGCTGGTTGCCCCAAGGCCTGCAGGCCCTGCGTGGCTGCCGGAGGGCCCTGCCTGCCTCTGGCCTGCCAGGCTGGCCTGGGCTGTGACCAGGACTCGTCACAGAGGTGCTGCACCCACTGCCTTCCCGCGGGGAGGCTCCTGTTGTCTGTGCTGCCTCCCCAGGCCCCTTCCCCTCTCCTGACTTCTCTGGAGGCCCTCCTTCCACAGTCCCAGGCACCCTCCCTAGGTCGCAGCCTTAGAACTGCGTTCTCAGGAGGACTTGTTCAGCGTCCCCATCAGAGAATTTCTCAATTGCTTGGAGCTCTCGGGACCCTGCCTGTTGTCCCAGGACCTCTCTCCGCTCCCTCCTCCCTCCAGGCCTGGCTTGTCCCCACCTGCCTGCCCAGGGTGGTTGGGTCAGAGGTCCAGGCTGGCTACAGGCCAGCCCCCGTCTGCCACCACCAGGACGGGTCTGCCCCTGGGTGGGCCTGGGGTGAGAACGTGGAGCAGGACCGCCAGGTGCCCTGGGCCGCGCCTCGCCCTGGATGGACAGAGGGCAGGCCTGCCTCCTGGGCTCGGGTGTGCCTGGCAGACTCAAGCCCGGGCTGGTGAGCCCGACCTCTAAGGCTGCTCCGAGGTGGTTACGAAGCCTGCGGTGTCGGGCATGCCAGGATCTGTTCTCCAGCGAGGAAGGGGACGGTCGCCCGGCCTCGTCCTGGCGCGGGAGTGGGGCGGGCCTCACCCAGGAAGTGGAGGGCCACGCCCCGGGAGGTGGCCGTGCCCGGGCACCTGCTCCCGGACGGGCTCGGCCAGAGGCTGGCTTCACTCCTCACGTGGACGTGCTGTCTTCTGATCGGTCATGAGGCCCAGTTAACTCATGTCTCTTTCTCTTTTCTTTCAGTCTGCAACTGTGTCCGATGGTGGTAAGTCACAATTTCTAATGTCTATTCTTTATTATTTTTAAGTTTCAAATGTGGAGTGTATTTGCTGTTGACTCACTCTAACGTCTTCTTCTCGGCGTTTCCGCCTCTGTGGGGTGGGGGTGGGTCACTGGGGCCCGCTTGGGGGCCGTCCCCCCGGGCCCAGGACCGTGTCTGGGAAGCTGTCTGTTGAGGACGCGCTGACAGCGTCAGGGCTCGTCCCCCCGCGTCCCCTGGGGGCAAGTAAAGACCTGCCGCCCGCGTGGTGGGGCAGCTTGTAGACCAGCCAGCCAGGCTTCAGAGCGCTCGCCCGACTGAGGCCGTTCTGGAAGATCGGCGAGATGCCCAGTGGCTGAATTTCCATTTCTTAGGAAACGTTCAGTAGATGATTGTAACCTGTGGAACAAAGAGGAAAGAGCTTTCTTTCCGCCTTTAAGTGATTCCATTCAGGGGATTCTTCTACTGGGACTGGCCTGAAAGGAGGTGGCCAGCGACTTCCTGTCTCACTTAAGTCATTCCTCTGATGTAACCCGTGTCCCTTCGGCTCAGTGAGTTTAAAAACCTCTCCAGACTGACTTCGAGGGTTTCTCCCAAAAGTTCCTTGTTACTTACAATACTCGTAAAAGTCCTTATGCTCACAGGTTTGTTTCCTTTTACATGTTTTTAACGACTCTGTCTATTGAGAGTTGAATCTTACAGTTTGTTAAAATGTAAAACATATCAGCATTTCATTTTCATTTATATGCTAACTTTGGGGGCCAAGAAGTGCCAGAGCTGGGGAGTCCTGGAGTCAGGTTTACTCTCTTTATTGTGAGCTGAAGAGAAACCAAGTTTTCTGGGTTTCTGTTGTCCAACAACTGCTGACTTCAGTCCCGGGCCTTAGAAAGGGTGGCTGGTGGGTGGGAGGCGGGTGGGCGCAGAGCCACCAGGAAGCGCGGCCAGTCAGGGTCCGTCCAGCCGTGGGAAGTACGAGAAACGCGCTAACACCCGACGCTGAGACCAGATGGGTCCTAAAGGCTGTGTTCGTAGATCTATTTTTCTAGCAAAAGGAATTATGTTAACCTGCGTTAGGTACACTGATAATCTTGTCATTTAATCACCTTAAGCTAGGAGTCGGAAAAACATCCCTAATGGAAGGAAATAGGATGCAACCGGACCCCGGTGACAGCCAGCGGCTTCTGCGCGTCTGCTCACCCTGGCCTTTCTCCTGTGTGCACTTTTAGCTTTTCTGGAGGAAGGCATTCATTTCTGCAGAAAACTTATTCGTTTGAGAAGTTTATTCGATACGTTCAGTTTAACCATACATGCTAAGCTTTAGTCATCTGTGAAATTTTCTTCTGTCAGCAGTAGACACAGGAACCCTGTGGCGTTTTTTTATTTACTGCGTTTTACAATTTCTGGAAATCAGTGTGGAAGCCCCAGATTCATGGCCCCACGTCCTCTGTAAGGAAGTGGGGTCCCGGTGGTGGCCGCGGGCCCCGCCCTGGGGGGCTCCCCTCTCCGCCGTCATTCTCCCCGTAACTCAGGCCCGGTGCCGCTCGGGACAGCCCCCGTTCCGTGAGCCCCTCTGTGGAGAGCAGGCCCGGGCAAGGCCGCTGTTTCCTGAGCACGCCTTCAGGTTCAGGGGCTGCCGGTGACAGGCAGGTATATGAGTTCTGATGAGTTTTTCCCCACTTTTATTATTTCCCACCTTTAGTTTCTTTTCTGATCATAAGTAAGGAGAAAAAGTAATCTCATTTAATTTACATGTTCATCCTAGGAAGTATGAATTAGTAAATATGTTCTGCCATCTTTACAAGTAAAAGCAGCTGGGCAGAAAGAGGGTCCCACAGACACTGAGTTAAGAGGTGGGGGTCAGGCTCTGGGGTCTCCCCTCTCACCCTGATGTCCCAGACCCACCCGGGACCTTTCACTTCCCGACACCTGCTTCCTGGGGTCGCCTTCCCCTGTGTGGTCGGCAGCTAGTGAGAGGATCCAGGCGGGAGCTTGGGACGAGGCTTCTGCGCGTCTGCTCACCCTGGCCTTTCTCCTGTGTGCACTTTTAGCTTTTCTGGAGGAAGGCATTCATTTCTGCAGAAAACTTATTCGTTTGAGAAGTTTATTCGATACGTTCAGTTTAACCATACATGCTAAGCTTTAGTCATCTGTGAAATTTTCTTCTGTCAGCAGTAGACACAGGAACCCTGTGGCGTTTTTTTATTTACTGCGTTTTACAATTTCTGGAAATCAGTGTGGAAGCCCCAGATTCATGGCCCCACGTCCTCTGTAAGGAAGTGGGGTCCCGGTGGTGGCCGCGGGCCCCGCCCTGGGGGGCTCCCCTCTCCGCCGTCATTCTCCCCGTAACTCAGGCCCAGTGCCGCTCGGGACAGCCCCCGTTCCGTGAGCCCCTCTGTGGAGAGCAGGCCCGGGCAAGGCCGCTGTTTCCTGAGCACGCCTTCAGGTTCAGGGGCTGCCGGTGACAGGCAGGTATATGAGTTCTGATGAGTTTTTCCCCACTTTTATTATTTCCCACCTTTAGTTTCTTTTCTGATCATAAGTAAGAAGAAAAAGTAATCTCATTTAATTTACATGTTCATCCTAGGAAGTATGAATTAGTAAATATGTTCTGCCATCTTTACAAGTAAAAGCAGCTGGGCAGAAAGAGGGTCCCACAGACACTGAGTTAAGAGGTGGGGGTCAGGCTCTGGGGTCTCCCCTCTCACCCTGATGTCCCAGACCCACCCGGGACCTTTCACTTCCCGACACCTGCTTCCTGGGGTCGCCTTCCCCTGTGTGGTCGGCAGCTAGTGAGAGGATCCAGGCGGGAGCTTGGGACGTGTTTCCACGCAGAGACGTCTCACATTCGTGCCAAGCAGGAGATTCTGGCTCTGGGGCCTGGCGCTCCGGGAGCACACAGTTACCGTGGGAAACATGTCCTGCCCTGACTCGGGAGCCGGCTTTGGGGAGCGGCCTTTTCACGGGCTGGGACGGCCCCCACCTAGTCATCCTGCCTCGTGTGAGTGACTAATAAGTCAACACTCGATGTTTTGTGTTGAGCTGACCTTGCCGGTGAGATCGCTGGGCTTGCTTACCTGTTGGGCTCATTTCACACGTCACATTTTTACTCTGTCTGTTCTTGCCAGATAGTCAGTTTCGTGGCTTTATTTTAAGGAGGTTGGATAATGCTGTGTTTGCAGTCTTTGTCAACCTGAAGTGTGTCTTCACTTTCTCTGGAGGAGAGGGGCCCAAAGCTCGAGACCACCCTGTTTGGAGGGTTAGAGGTCAGTCTCTGTGGAGAGCAAACCAGGACCTGGGCTGAGACAAGGAGGCAGATTCTGTCTCCAGATCAGGAAGAACATTCTAGCCCTTGAGCGAGGTTTAAAAATGCAAAGATCTGCCTTGTGGCAAATCATCCAAACGTGTGTTCACACTGCCGCCCCCAGCGTTGGCACGGCTGGCGTTGGGAGCTGAACAGGCAGAAGCTTGGGGGGAGGGGAGAAGCCTTCCCGCGTTGCCGGGGAGGAGCCTTGTAGCCCCTGGACCTGGACTTTGGTGCAAGGCAGCCTTGTTTAGCAGAAGTTCGTTCTCCTGTTTTCTTTCTTTCTTTTCCTACTTTGGACTGAGCAACTTTGCCAGGATGCCCCTCCCACCCTGCTCCCATGTCCTGGAAGGGCTGACTGTCCCTGCTGTCCCGGGACCTGCCCCTTGAGGCTGGGCAGCTGGGGGCTTTCGGGAGCTTTCACGTGGATGTGCCCATCTGCAGGCACGGGTCTGGCTGTGACCTTGGGGACATGGCTCTGGCACCTGGGGACACGTCCACACAGCGTGACCTCTCCGGCTGCTGCAGACACGCCGGCCTGACCTTTCTGGCCTCCAAGTACACTGGTCCCAGGGTCTCCCCACCTTTCCCTGTCTCTGCCTCTGCAGCCCGGCACCTCCTACTTCCTTCCCTGGTTCAGCCCACCTCACTGCTGACCTGGGCGCTGCCCCGCCGGTGGGCAGGCTTCCTCCCGAGGACTCCCCTGGGTGCTCACACACAGGGCCCCGCTGGCCTCGCACAGCTCTGTCTGCTGCCAGTGTCCCCCCGGCCAGGGGCAGCCCCTGCAGAGCGCAGTGCTGGCCACCCAGCCCTCGCTTGAGGGCAGCCCGGGCTGCAGCCCCTCCCGACACTGCTGACAAGGTCCTGCTGTTTAACGGTGTGTCCGTGCCGCTGTCTGCTCCCTCCACTCGGAGACGAAGACCTCTGTGCGGTGGCTTCAGGGCTGTCCTCGGACCCCAGCACAGCAGTCACACAGGAAGTGTCTGGCGAGCGAGCGTGGAGTTACGGTGCTTACTGTATGGCAGCCGCAGCCAGGGCCGGGGGGCTCAGTAAGACCTGCACTAGGCTGTTAGGGTGGTGGCCTTCTCAGTAACGTCCTCTTAAAAACCAGGCAAGCTTGGTAGAATCTGTTCTGTAAATGCAACAGCAGACGGGTCCTCTGGACTCGCGGGGTGTAGCCCACCCTCTGGTGATGCTCCGGCTTCCAAGGTCGGGGGACCCAAGGCAGCCAGCTCTCAGGGGGACACCAGCAGTTTCCTTTGACTTTCTCCAGAGCCGCAGTTTGCCACCTCTGATTAACAGGCAAATAGTTTCGGGGTAGATTGTGCCATAAACGAATCAGCAGTTCTTTGTAACATTTTTGATTATTGTTCTAACAGAAACAGGCCTTCAGAAATCAGGAAGAATACCTGAGAGCAGGGACATGGGTCCTCTAGCTCTTGTTTGTTTTCTGAACAGAGACATTCTTTGAGTTTGTGTGTACCCCCTGCCCTGCCCTCTCCGTCTGCCTCTTTCCAACGAATCGCAGCTTTGGTCAAGCAGTAGGGAGTGAGGAAGGGGCTGGCAGGTTAGAAGAGGCCGAGAAGGCTGCCCCGCGGGGCTCCGTGGCCCCCGGCAGCCGAGAAGCCTGGCCGCCCAGCCTGGGGTGTTGCCCAGTGAGGAGCGCCGGCGCTGGCCCCATGAGCTGGGCCTGGCCTGAGCCGGTGTGGTCCAGAGGCCCAGGATGCGGGGAGGGGCTGAGGTCTGGGGGTACCGGGTGCTGACCTGTTCCTTTGTACCTGGCGGCTGAGCACGTGCTAGCTGGTTAGGACCGTTGGTGGTTGTGGTCCATGTGGAGTGCAGCTGGGTATATCCGGTTAAGCCGACGATGCTTTTGGTAACCGGGACTCTGGAGTGCGGCTGGGTGTATCGGGTTAAGCCGACGATGCTTTCGGTAACTGGGACTCTGGAGCGCTGCTGGGTGTATCAGGTTAAGCCGACGATGCTTTTGGTAACCGGGACCCTGTTGTAAACCTGGGCTGTGAGATGCCCAGGAGACACGCAGGCTGGGGTGAGCTCAGTGCCCTGCATCCTGCTCGCTGCCCGCCCGTGCATGTCATCTTGACTCACCTTTGATACCAGCAGCCTCTTCCTGCACAAGGCCTTCATTTTTCCTTTTAAAAATGGTTTTACTTTGCTTTTTCCCAGCTTTACAGGGGTATAATTGATAAAAGATGGTGTGTTCAGGTGTGTGATGCTATGTGCTGATACACGCACATGTGGCGGCAGAATGACTGCCCTGAAGCTGACACCCTTCCACCACACGCGGTCCCTGCTGTGTGTGACGTGGGCCCACTGAGGCCGACCCTGCTCGCAGACAAGTGTGCGAAACACCGTGGTTCATTGTAGCCACCACGCCGCAGGTCCTCCTCTCGCAGCGGGAACTCTGGCCCCTCGGCCTGCTCTCCCGTCCCCCGCCCCGGCCCCCCGCAGCCGCCGTCCTGCCCGCTGCTTCAGTGAGTTCGAGTGGCGTGGTTTCCACGCAGACAGGAGAGCGCGCAGCACTTGTCCTTCTGTGTCGGGGTTGGGTCGTAGCCTGTCCTCCAGGTTTACCTGTGCCGTCGCACAGGCAGGATTCCCTTCTTTTTAAAGACTGAGTAACAGTCCTTTAATGGAATGTTGGGAAGGAGTGTTAGAAGGCATCGTCTCCTCATCCGTTCACGCGTGGACACGGAAGTTGTTTCCGTACCTTGACTATTGTGAGGTGAGTGACATTGCAGTGAGTGTGGTGACTCAGGTATCTTTTGAGATTCTGTTTCATTTGAGTGAATGCCCAGGAATGGAATTTCTGGGTCACGTAGTCATGCTAGTTTTGATTTTTTTGAGGAACTTCACTGCTGTTTTCCACAGCGGCTGCACCCGTGTCCATTCCCACCAGCAGTGTCGGAGGTTCCCTTTTCTCCACACCCTCTGCAGCGTTCATCTCTTGTCCGCTCGATAACAGACACGCTGCCCACTGGTGGGTGTGAGGTGACGCCTCGCTGTGATTTCACTTCGCATTTCCTAAGACGGCTGACGTTGCGCGTCTTTGCATGCACGTGTCGGCCATTTGCATGTCTTGTTTATCAAAGTATATGTTCCACTCAGATTTTTGGTTCATTTTTAACCTGATTATTTGGGTTTTTGTTATTGAGTTGTATGAGTTCCTCGTATATTTTGGATACTAACCTTTTTTTCAGATAGATTTGCAAGCCTTCAGAAGGAATCCTTGGGAGCTGCGTTAGGCATTACTGACAAAATGGAGGCGGGGCCCTAACACCCTGTCTTTGTTCTGCTGGCGTGGACCCAGGATGAAGGAGTTAGGCTTTGTGATTCTGACTTGTTTTTTCCTCTCCTCAGCTGAGCTGACTGAAAAGAATATTAAGGTGCTTATTGTTCTTGAGAGGAGCAGGAGAAGACACAAAGCCTTCTGCAGCTGTGCTCAGAGAGTAATTCATAAAGTTAATCACTGACATTTGTTCAAGGACTTTTAAAAAAGAGTGCTCCAGGGTGAGCACAGAGGCCGCAGCCTGAGGCCATGGGAGGGGTTGCTGCCTGAAGCCTATTTGTGAGGAAAGTGTTCACGGCAAAGGGGCAAAGGCGTTTGCTGAACTTAGGGCTCAGTGAAGTCGCTCAGTCGTGTCCGACTCTTTGCAACCCCATGGACTGTAGCCTATCAGGCTCTTCCGTCCAAGGGATTTTCCAGGCAAGAGTGCTGGAGTGGGGTGCCATTTCCTTCTTCAGAGGATCTGCCCCACCCAGAGGCTGAACCTGGGTCTCCTGCATCGTAGGCAAGTGCTTTTACCATCTGAGCAGAAGCTAAAAATTTAAAGAATGTTGTAATGTTAACATATTCTACTGTAGCTTATAAAAATTAGGGACTTTAGAGATATTATTAGCTAGAAGCCCTTTCTAAAAAATAGTGAACTAAGGATACTAGGGGCAAACAAGACTTAGAAAGATAAGAAACTGAGAAATGTGGTATACAGCCCAGACATTAACATGAGTTACAGTGTGTTCACAAAGACACATAAAAAAAGTAGATAAGAAAATCACTGAGGCAGAAGTTCCTTTTGAGGGGCAACAATGATTTATGGAGACAACAAATCTGAGTCAGTGAGAGCTGAAAATATCAAACCTCTGACCTAATGCTTTTGTAAAAGTATAAAAGAGAATCATAAGCTTGAAATAAACAGGCAGTCCAGAAACACTGAGAGGCTGCCTCGGTTTCTTGCCGACACCGCTCGCCCCTTCGGGCTGACTCCCTGGCTGCTGGCGTGGACGCCGCCGATCCTGGCCGCGCTGCCCCGTGAAGCAGTTCCGGCACTCGGCTTCTTTACTGTGTCCCCGCCGAGCCAGCTTCCAGGAGCCTGAGGGCGCTGTGCTCCCTTCTTCTTTGGGAGGGTGTGGCAGCTGGATCGGAAGGCAGCTCTGTTGTAGACGTGGTTTCCTGTGTCATTAGTTCGATTTTTCAGACGCACCTTGGCCCCCCCGCCTTTGCTTTTTGGCTTTTTAGTCATTTTGCAGCAACATTGATCCACTTCTTGCCGACACCGCTCGCCCCTTCGGGCTGACTGCCTGGCTGCTGGCGTGGACGCCGCCGATCCTGGCCGCGCTGCCCCGTGAAGCAGTCCCGGCCCTCGGCTTGTGTCCCGCCGAGCCAGCTTCCAGGAGCCTGAGGGCGCTGTGCCCCCTTCCTCGTTGGGAGGGTGTGGCAGCCGGATCCGAAGGCAGTTCTGTCGTAGACGTGGTTTCCTGTGCCATTAGTTTGATTTTTCAGACGCACCTTGGCCCCCCCGCCTTTGTTTTTTGGCTTTTTAGTCATTTTGCAGCAACATTGATCCTGTCCTCACTTAGTCTCACCATCTCTGCGTTTCCTCCTTTCTCTCAGCTCACCAGGCTCCCCTGTCCTTCACCATCTCCCAGAGCCTGCTCAAACTCGTGTCCGTCACGCGGGTGATGCCATCCAGCCATCTCATCCTCTGTGGCCCCCTTCTCCTCCCGCCTTCAGTCTTTCCCAGCTCAGGGTCTTTCTCATGAGTCAGCTCTTTGCATCAGGTGACCAAAGTGTTGGAGCTTCACCTTCAGCTTCAGTCCTTCCAATGAATACTCAGGACTGATTTCCTTTAGGATTGGCTTGTTGGATCTCCTTGCAGCCTAAGGGACTCTCTAGAGTCTTCTCCAACACCACGGTTCAAAAGCATCCATTCATTGGTGCTCAGCCTTCTTTATGGTCCACCCCTCACATCCATACATGACTACTGGAAAAACCATAGCTTTGACTAGACAGAACTTTGTTGACAAAAAATTACATCTCTGCTTTTTAAAATGCTGTCTTTTTAATACACTTTTCTCCCTTCTATTAGCATGAGGTGATGGGACTGGATGACATGATCTTAGTTTTTTAAATGTTATGTTTTAAGCTGGTTTTTTCACTTTCCTTTTTCACACTCTTCAAGAGGCTCTTTAGTTCCTCTTTCTGCCATTAAAGTGATATCATCTACATATCTGAGGTTATTGATATTTCTCCCAGAAATCTGGATTCCAGTTTGTGATTCATCCAGCCCGGCATTTTGCATGATGGACTTGGCATAGAAGTTAAATAAACAGGGTGACAGTATACAGCCTTGTCATACCCCTTTCCCAATTTTGAGCCAGTCCACTGATTCATGTTCAGTTCTAACTGTTGCTTCTTGACCCATATATAGGTTTCTTAGGAGACGGGTAAGGTGGTCTGGTATTCCTTATCTCTTTAAAAATTTCTAAAGTTCTTTAGGCTATGTTTTCTTCCAGACCAGACTTTGTGTTTGCTTTTTGCATATTATATACCTTCTTTTATCTGTCGGCTCACCCATCCATCCATCCATCCATCCGTCCATCTGCTTAGCTATCCATCCATCCACCCATCCATTCACTTACCCATCCATCCATCCACTTATCCATCCACCCATTCACCCATCCACCCACTTATCCATCCCTCCC
>SJYC01035861.1:0-28409 GCA_006408675.1 Madoqua kirkii
TCCCTCCCTCCCTCCCTCCATCCATCCAGTTACCCACCCATTCATCCACCCACTTATTCATCCCTCCATCCACCGTTCATTCACTTACCCATATATCAATCCATCCATCCACTTACTCATCCATCAGTCTGTCCACTTACCCACCCATCCATCCATCCACTTATCCATCCATCCATCCGTCCACCTGTCCACCCACCTGTTGCCCATCTGTCAGCCTGTCCTCCCATCCATGGGTGTGAGCAGGCCCCACAGCCCCTGTCACTGTGCTTTCTGGCACAGACATTCTTGAGCCCGGAGAGAGCACAGTGCTGAGCTCCTGTCTTTCCTGCCTCAGCCAACCCCTCAGCACAGCTGGGCTCTGTGCGCAAAGGTGTGTCCTTGACTGTCCCCAGGTCTCTGTTTTCCGCCATGATTGGAATGCTTAGAGTTTTGTTGGTGCGCCTTGCTCCCCAGGACGCCTGCAGGGGCTTGGGGGTGGGTCAGACACAGAGCCTGTCAGAACCTTCTTATGTTTTACCTTTCCTTGGCCTTTTTCCTCTTTTCTCTTTTTCTTGTCTGAAGCTAGTGGCCTCAGACCGTGCCCTCTGTTTTGGTGGTTTTGCTAGCTTGGTGGCTGATCTGTAGTCCCTCCGCCGCCGGGAAGCAGTCTGGCTCTTCTTCAGGTGCCCACACTCACCCGGGGGGCTGCTGGCTGCTGGTTTGTTTGGTTTGTCTTGAAATGACGTTCAGTAGGAAGCGGAAGAGGATAGTGGGTGGTCACGAGTGTCGCTCCCGGCCCTCCTGTCCGCCTGCTCCTCCAAGAGCCACGCGGTGTGTCCTGGGCTGAGCGCTTGCAGGGCCTAGGTCCTCCCAGAGAGCTTGTACACGCCTGTCTGGGACTGCACCCAGCTCAGGGGCCTGGCTGCTGGGCCCCGTCTTCCAGGGTTCTGCCCGCTCCATGACCTGCTGGACACCCGGGAACTGTACTGAGCAGAATCTGGGTCAGATCCTACCGGGGGTCCCCATTACCCATCTCCAGGCTGGGGGTGCTTCCCGCCACCTGCCCAAGTCCAGCCCCAGCCCTCCACCCACTCTCCCTGTGCCTTAAATTCACAGCAAACTGTGATTTCCAGAAGGGGCTCATTATTTCAAGTGCTGGGCTGGAGGGTCCTTCCTTTAACACTGTCCTGTGTGAGACACCACGTCACCGCACAGAGGAGCTCCTGGTGCCTTTGGTCATTTGCTGGAAGGGCCGACTCCCCTGCAGCTCCTTGGTGGGCCGCCTGTCCCTTAGCCCAGTGACAGCGTGCAGCGTCCCGCACCTGGAGGGAAGCTCGCAGGCTGGAGCCTCTGTCTGTGTCTTTGTCTCAATCATGCCATCTCCTTCCCTGCCTGGTGGGTGGCGGGCAGCAGCCAGCCCTTTGGCCAGGCCGCTTCCTGGCCTCTTGTGGCAGGCCTGGCAGGCCTATTAATAACTGAGGGAGTTAAACTTAAACTGCCCCCTTCTTCAAAATGTCAGATACTACAGCCTCTCGTGTTTTTGCAAATGAATTTGCATTCTCTAACATTGCAAAAGAGAAAGACTAATATAAAGATTTCAGGGTTGTGCCATGGTAGGATTTGTGTAGAATTCTGGTGAACTCATATTTTCCTCGTCAGGAAAACAGTGCAGCCTAATTGCTCATTTTCAAAACTGTTTGCTAAATAGTAGAGATGGAATGGTAATCTGTAATTTGCTGTGTGAGAGGGGTTGTTTAAAGCAAGACGTCTTTATTTTGGTTTAATATGCCACATTCCTTATGGTTTGCTTTGAACCTAAAAATTATACCCAGAGTAACATAGTGTATTTATAGGGTTTGAAGTACTAAGCAGTTTGTAAACACGAGTCAGACTTAGATTTTCGTTTTTAGAAGCATGGAGTCTTGATTTCTGCCAAGATTCTTTGCAACGTGGTTATTTCTTTCCAGTTCTGCTAGAGAGTTTTTATTAGTAATTATTTATGCTTTTTCCAGCAAACAGAAGTTCAGGAGTCGTAAACCAGTGACCTCACGCCTTTGGCCCGGAAGCCACGCTGGCCAACACTTGGGCACAGCAGCCGCCGTGGAGATGGCCCCCTCTCTGTCCCTCCTGTCCACTCCCGTCTTTCCTCGGAGGCCCTACCTGGACATAGGTGTGTGTCCTCTGCTCCGAGGGATGGCCGGTGTGATTCCTGAGGGCGGCGTCTCCTAGGGAGCCGGGCCGTGACGAGCAGCGTGAGCAGGGCTTAGTGGCCGCGGGCCCCATCAGGAGCCGTTGCCTGCAGCCCTCCGCCGCACGCAGCTCGAGCGCCCCCCTCACACACGTGCTCACTCAGGGCTTGTGTCCTTTCGGGATACGTGTTCCGCTTCAGTGAAGAGTTTACTAAAATAATTAGTATCGCTTTAAATGCCTAAAGGTTTCTACCCAAGAACCTTCAACGTGGTCTGACGGTCTTACTAGATTCACTCTCAGGAGAATGCGCGTGGAGTTGCTGAGAGGCGGCATTACACGGCGTGGGTGGAGGATCTGATTTGCCCCAGGCATCAGGGGAAGAAATCTAAAAGCTGACCCTGTGGCTGGGGAGGGCCCGGCGGCTTGGCTCCAGGCCCCCTGCTGGCGCCTCTGTGGCTGTGAGGAGAGAAGCGGGTCCTCTGGGTCTGCCTCCCCTTCTCGTAAGGTTTTTTCTCTTGCTGGCCGTCAGCAGCTTGATTGTGGAGAGTCTCGGGAGGGTCTCGTGTGCCTGCCACTTGGGGCGCACTGAGGGTCAGGGCTCGCTCACTCCTGTCCCGCTCTGGGGCCTGGGCTTCCCCGCAGGCCACCGGGCCTGCTCGTTTTCAGCCTTGTTGCTTCTCCGTGCGCTTCGTGGCGCTAGTTTCTTTTGCTGCTGGTTCACTGCTCTTTCTGCAGTGCTGAATATGCCGTTAGTTCCATCCTGTGGACTCTCATGTCAGAGGTTTGCTTTCTCTCTCCAGCAGTCCCCCTCTGACATCATGGAACCCTTCTCGTCTCTCCTCACGTGTTCGTGCTTTCCTTTAAACTCTTGAGTATTTAAACTCATGTCTGTATCTGCTGACTCATCCTCGCGGCCCTTCGTGGGTCCGTTCTACTGACTGATTTCCCCCTGGGTGTGGCTCTCATTTCTGCATCTCTCCTTGGCCAGTGATTTTCCAGTGGGTTTCTGATTTTGTTATCCTCCTTTGAAGAGTGTGGGGGTTTGATTTAGCTGGCTGTCAGGCTACTTGGGGATTGGCTTCATTCCTTTGAGGCTTGTTTTTAGGCTTTTTAAAAGGGCAGATCTAAAGTAGCTTTCACTCGAAGCTTAGCCCCACTGCTTACGGCCGACACGTGTACAGTCTCCTTCGAAGGCCAGGTATTCAGCCAGAGCCTCTGGGGACTCAGAAATCCCACAGCCCTGAGTGAGCTCCGGGAGCTCCACGTCTGCAGCTCCCAGCTCTGCTCTTCCTGGCCTCCCAGGGCCGCATCCCGTGTGTGCACGGCTCAGAACTCGGCAGCAGGCTCGGCTCTCCCAGATTGCTTTCTCCACTGCCTCTTTCCTCCTGGCACCTGCGAATCCAGCGACCCTGGCCTGGCCTAACCCCACTGTCTGGTCTCTTCCGCTGAGTGAAGAGCTGTGATTTCCGTGAGTTCCCCTGCCCTGTACGGACGTGTGGAGAGCGCCTCCTGGCAGACAGCCGGGCAGCTCAGGGCTCGCCATGTTGATTTCCACCAGAAACCAGAGTCCAGACTTTGAAAGCCATCGCTGCACGTGTCTTGCCTCATTTTGTAGTGACATGTCACTGGCAGGAGGGGAAGTCCTGTCTCAGTTACCCTGTCTTAGCCAGATACAGGATTCTCATGACAGCCCGTAAATTCAGAGCAAACCTCAGGTCGTGACACTTCCGTCCACAAAGCGCTTCAGTACTTCCCGTTACCTGTAGTGTAAGAGCGAGCCTCGCTACCCAGAGAACCCAGGCTCGTACCCACAGCCCGTCCTTGGCGTGTCCCCGGCCCAGCTTGGCGCTGAGCAGGCCGCGGCGAGCACACGCCCGGCCCCGGGGGCCCTCGCTCGTGCTGCTGCTGTGACTTTCACAGGAGCGCTGAAGTCTCCCGGAACACGGAGGAATGGTCTCTCCAGAGACCCCGTGGCGCCCAGGAAGTGCCCTTCCTCTGATGGGAGGGAACTGGGGGCCTGCCCCCTCGAGGGGTTTCTGGCTTGTCCAGCACCATGTGGAGAGAGCAGAGGCGTAGTTAGGTGCTGGGCTGGTCTGTGGGTGGTGATGTTGAGGTGTGAGGACTCCGGCGATGCCAGGCTGTGGTCACACACTCTCAGAACACCTCACACCCCGTCATCCTGCCCTTTCACTGCGGCCTGGAGCCCTGCAGGCATGTGGCTCCTCCTGGCCCGGGAGAGAGCTGGTCCTCTCTCCTGTCCCCGTGTGAGGCGCTCAGAGCTTCCATTCGAAGGTTTCAGAGCAGCAAAGCCTGACAACCCCGACGTGGTTTCCTGTGTCTTCCAATCTGCTGACACTAGCGACGAGTTCCCATCAGGAGCCGACCGTGAGATGTGGCTGAACATGGGGCGTACAGGCCTGGCCAGGCTCCCGGCATGTGTCCTGCTGGTGGCAGGAGGCCGCAGGGCACGTGGAGCCAGTGCCCCTGCCCCCGCCCGCTCCAGGCTCCATCCCCCTCCTCGGGGCAGCGCCAGCCCCTCCTGGACAGGTCAGGGTCTGGGAGTTCGGGGCACACATGCAGGGTGCCCTCACTCATGACCTGAGATGCCAGCTTGGCCGGGTTGGATTTATAAAGTGTCGGTAACACATCTAGAAAGGAGGGTATCTGACAGCCGGGTGATTAAATATTACACAGTTACCGTTTACGTTCGTCACTTCACGGCAGAGAGAAGGAGAAAAGGCGCAAGCGGCGGCAGACTGCCTTTTCTTGGCTCCACCGTCACTGCAGATGGTGCCCGCAGCCGTGAAATTAAAAGATGCCGGCTGCTTGGAAGAACAACTGTGACAGCCTAGACGGTGTATTAAAAGGCAGAGACGTCACTTTGCCAACGAAGTCTGCATAGTCAGGGCTATGGTTTTTCCTGTAGTCATGTAAGGATGTGAGAGCTGGACCATAAAGAAGGCTGAGTGCCGAAGAATTGATGCTTTTGAACTGTGGTGCTGGAGAAGACTCTTGAGAGTCCCTTGGACTGCAAGGAGGCCCAGCCAGTCCATCCTAAAGGAGATCAACCCTGAATATTCACTGGAAGGACTGATGATGACAGTGGAGCCTGGTGGCCCAGTTCCATCTGTTGAAAAGGCGATGCTTTCCCCGCTGGGCAGGCGTGGTGTCCGTGTCAGGTAGCCGCGTGTCTGCGGGTCTGTCTCTGGCCTCTGGCCTGCTCCGCTGGCTGCCTTGTCATTGGATCAGCGCCTTCTGCCGGGATCACTGTCGTTCTGTCTGCACTTAGCGGTCTGCTTGTGTCGTCTTGAGATGGCTTGGCATTTATTTGCACGTTTTGGAGCCATTAGTGGGTTGCTGGCGGTTTTCCAGAGTCACCTTTCTTCTGTGTGAGCTGCTGGAGACACAGGACTTTCGGGGTTTGTGTGTGGTGCTTCCAACAGGTCAGGGTCTGGGAGTTCGGGGCACACATGCAGGGTGCCCTCACTCATGACCTGAGATGCCAGCTTGGCCGGGTTGGATTTATAAAGTGTCGGTAACACATCTAGAAAGGAGGGTATCTGACAGCCGGGTGATTAAATATTACACAGTTACCGTTTACGTTCGTCACTTCACGGCAGAGAGAAGGAGAAAAGGCGCAAGCGGCGGCAGACTGCCTTTTCTTGGGCTCCACCGTCACTGCAGATGGTGCCCGCAGCCGTGAAATTAAAAGATGCCGGCTGCTTGGAAGAACAACTGTGACAGCCTAGACGGTGTATTAAAAGGCAGAGACGTCACTTTGCCAACGAAGTCTGCATAGTCAGGGCTATGGTTTTTCCTGTAGTCATGTAAGGATGTGAGAGCTGGACCATAAAGAAGGCTGAGTGCCGAAGAATTGATGCTTTTGAACTGTGGTGCTGGAGAAGACTCTTGAGAGTCCCTTGGACTGCAAGGAGGCCCAGCCAGTCCATCCTAAAGGAGATCAACCCTGAATATTCACTGGAAGGACTGATGATGACAGTGGAGCCTGGTGGCCCAGTTCCATCTGTTGAAAAGGCGATGCTTTCCCCGCTGGGCAGGCGTGGTGTCCGTGTCAGGTAGCCGCGTGTCTGCGGGTCTGTCTCTGGCCTCTGGCCTGCTCCGCTGGCTGCCTTGTCATTGGATCAGCGCCTTCTGCCGGGATCACTGTCGTTCTGTCTGCACTTAGCGGTCTGCTTGTGTCGTCTTGAGATGGCTTGGCATTTATTTGCACGTTTTGGAGCCATTAGTGGGTTGCTGGCGGTTTTCCAGAGTCACCTTTCTTCTGTGTGAGCTGCTGGAGACACAGGACTTTCGGGGTTTGTGTGTGGTGCTTCCGCTGGAAATGGGGCCACAAGCCGTGCTGGTGTTAGGACAGCCGGGGTTCATGTCTTGTGACCGTACCTTTGTGATCTCCGTTATGTCTTGTTTTCTAAAAGTCTTCAGGTCATTCCCCAGGAGTAGACACTAAACCTGGCTGGGTTTGTTTGCCGTTAAAAAGCCGTCCCTATTAGATGAGGTACCCTCTGTCAGGATCTGAAACCGGCATGGAGTCGGCTGACTTAAGGCCCGTGTGTCGCCCTCAGACACGCAGTTGTTCAGATGAGGGAGGGAGGGCCTTGTAGCGTATCAGGCTCTGTGGGGACTTTGCATAAGGCGACCAGTGATCTGAGAGAGGCCAGTGGACAGGCCGTGTCTGCCTCTGCTGACGGCTGGGCTGGTCGGAGCAGGCTGTGCTGCCCACGGGTGCTGGGGACTCGCTGAGCCGGCCGGCAGGGCCTGGTCAGACCAGAGGCCTGCGTGTGGGAACGGAGCCGAGCCCCGGCGGTGGACTGACGGGACCCTGCTGTGAGTCTGGGGGGTGGGAGGAGCCGGGAAGAAGCCGAGAAGGAGCCCTGGAAGAGCCTCCACGGGCAACGGTCACAGAGTCGGCGGGGCGAGAGGGGCAGGGCCGGGAGAAACGGGCAGCGGGGCCGGGAGACCCGCTCCGCTCTGGACCAGTGACTCTCGAGGTGCTTCTCAGACTCCAGACGGGAGTGGTGTCGAGAGCGGGGTGAGTGCGGATGCTGGGAGCCGTCAGGCCTGGATGTGTGAGCTGGGGGTCTTCAGTTGGCGGGCGGGTTTAGTGCTGTGGGAGGCTTAAGTGATGGGAGGTCATGAGAAAAGGCGAGGCCCAAACCTGCGCCATCAGTGGGCAGCGGAGGAGGCTGGGGCCGCGCGTTGGGGCTCGAGTGCGGGCGGCTCAGGCCTGCGTGCCCTGGGCGCCGGGCCCGCTGTGCAGTCACTGTGGGCGCTGTGGCGCCCCAGGAGCAGCATGCGGCACGCTTGCGATTGAGAGCTGCCGGGTTCATGCCGGCGCCCCGGCTGCCGCTGCCCCTGCGTCTCCGGTAGACGCGGTTCTAGGAGGCCCAAGGCTTCCTAGAAGGACCAGGCGGCGCGAAGACCCCAGGGCGGGACGCGGGGGAAATGGAAGGAGGAGACGGCGTCAGAGGAGAAAAGCTCTCTGCTTAGATTGTTTAACATTCAAAATTAAAACACACAGGAAGACTGAAAAAATTAAATGAAATTAATCTTTTTCCTGGGTAGATTCTAAGAAGAGAGAATATTGGTGTGGCGAAAATAACATCACACAAAATAATTCAAGTTAAAACCTGTAAAAAGAACAAAGCAGGCAGTATGCACCAGAAATGAGTCTCTCACTCGGCAGCAAGGCTGGGTGGACTGCAGTGAGCGCGGGCCAGTATTCTTAGGGGAAGGCCATGCTGTTCCTTTTCCAGAAACTAAGAAACAGTTAGACCAGAGTGTTTCAGACAACTTATATTACATGTGCATATATATATATGTGCATATATTACATTTCAGACACACACACACATGTATTACACCCAGTAGAGAATATACTTTTTCCTCCAAAGGTACATGGAATTCTACCAAAGCTGACAATATTCTACTCCAGAAGTGCAGTTCCTACAAATTAAAAATATGTTAGCATGCAGGTCACATCTACCATCAGCAGTGTAATTAAACAGCTGCTGCTGCTGCTAAGTCGCTTCAGTCGTGTCTGACTCTGGGCGACCCCATAGGTGGCAGCCCACCAGGCTCCCCCATCCCTGGGATTCTCAAAGCAGGAGCACTGGAGTGGGTTGCCATTTCCTTCTCCAGTGCATGAAAGTGAAAAGCGAAAGTGAAGTCGCTCAGTCTTCTCTGACTCTTAGCGACCCCGTGGACTGCAGCCCGCCAGGCTGCTCCGTCCATGGGATTCTCCAGGCGAGAGGACTGGAGTGGGTGCCGTTGCCTTCTCTGGTAATTAAACAGAAGCCAGTTGAAAAAAAGACAGTATAAAATAATCTGTATGTTTTAAAGTTTAAAACTATATTTCCAAATAATCCATGGGTCAAGGAGAAAATTAAAATGGAAATTATAATACAGTTAGAACTGTTTAATAATTATAGTGCTATACATTAACACCATTGAATATAGTCAAAGTGGTTTTCAGAGAAAATTTTGTAGAAAAGCATAATAAGCTCAAATTAAGATTAAGGAAATAATAAGGATAAATTAGAAATTAACAAAATGGCAAACGAAACAAACATATATAACTGATTAGACAAAAAAGTCTTCAGTAAGTATGACCAAGGAAAAGAGAATATATCGAGAATGAAGAAGAAAGAAGACAAAGATAACATCAAATACAATAGAGAAGTAAAGTCATAAGAAAATTCTATGAATAGCTTTATACTAATGCATCTGATTATGAATGCATCTGATTCATCCATCCAACAGTTATTTTTAGAGCTCCTGCTGCTGAGTTGCTTCAGTCGTGTCTGACCCTGTGCAACCCCAGAGATGGCAGCCCACCAGGCTCTGCCATCCCTGGGATTCTCCAGGATAGAACACTGGAGTGGGTTGCCATTTCCTTCTCCAGTGCAGGAAAGTGCCATTACCTTCTCCCACTTTCTTCTAAAAACTGTTTTGTGCACTGGGGATATATTGGTGAACAAAACAAAGTCCCTCCCTTCAGGGGATCTACATTTCAGTAAGGTAACATCACAGGCTTCCCTGGTGGGCCAGAGGTAAAGCCTCCGCCAGCAGTGCAGGAGACCTGGGTTCGATCCCTGGGTCGGGAAGATCCCGTGGAGAAGGAAATGGAAACCCACTCCAGTATTCTTGCCTGGAGAATCCCATGGACGGAAGAGCCTGGTAGGCTACAATCCACGGGGTCGCAAAGAGTTGGACATGACTGAGCGACTAAACTTTCAACTTTCAAGGTCATGTCATAGTCACATAGGCAGATTGTGTTGAATGAATAGATTAAAGGGGTAAGACTGTATGATTATCACAATAGAGACTAAAGGGACTATCTGGTAAAATGAAGCCCCTGTTCTATTTTTTAAATAGAAATTTAGTTGATTTACAATATTATAGATTGCAGGTGTACAATACACTCATTCATAATTTTTAAAGGATATACACTGTTTATGGTTATTACAAATCACTGGCTGTATCCCCTGTGTTGTACCTAATATCCTGTTTTTCAGTCGCTCAGTCGTGTCTGACTCTTTGGGACCCCATGGACCGCAGCACACCAGGCCTCCCTGTCCTGTACCTTCTCCTGGACTTTGCTCAAACTCATGTCCATTGAATCAGTGATGCTGTCCAACTGTCTCATCCTCTGTCGTCCCCTTCTTCTTTTGCCTTTAATCTTGCCCAGCATCAGGGTCTTTTCCAGTGAGTCAGCTCTTCCTGTCAGGTGGCCAAAGTATTGGAGCTTCAGCTTCAGCATCAGTTCCCCCAGTGAATATTCAGGACTGATTTCCTTTCGGATGGACTGGTTGGATCTCCTTGCAGTCCAAGGGACTCTCAAGAGTCTTCTGCAACCACAGTTCAAAAGCATCAATTCTTTGGTGCTCAGCCTTATTTATGGTCCAGCCCTCACATCCTTACATGACTACTGAAAAAAACACAGCTTTGACTCTATAGACCTTTGTTGGCAAAGTGCTATCTCTGCCTTTCAATATGCTGTCTAGGTTTCTCATAGCTTTCCTTCCAGGAGTGCGTGTCTTTTAGTTTCATGACTGTAGTCACCATCTGCAGTGATTTTGGAGCCCAAGAAAATCTGTCACTATTTCTACTTTTCCCCATTTATTTGCCATGAAGTGATGAGACTGGATGCCGTGGTCTTAGTTTTTTTTTTCTGAATGTTCAGTCTAAACCAGCTTTTTCACTCTCTTCTTTCACCCTCAGCATGAGGCTCTCTAGTTCCTCTGCGCTTTCTGCCGTTACGGTGGTGTCGTCTGCATGCCTGAGGTTGCTGCTCTTTCCTGCGTCTGGACTGCAGCTGGTGCTTCATGCAGCTGCTGCTCGGCGTGGCTCGCTCTGCACGTGAGCTGGGTGCGCCAGGGCGGTGAGCACCCTGTGCTCCACGCCCAGTTTTCAGCAAGTCTGTTGTTCCATGAGCACTTCTGCTGCTTCGGTGCGTTTTCCCAGGAGGCAGGTACGCTGCGCTGGCATGCCTGTCTCCAAGAATTTTCCACAGTTTATCGTGATCCACACAATCAAAGGCTTTAGTGGAATCAGTGAAGCAGAAGGAGACGTTTTTCTGGAATTCCCCTGTTTTCCACAAGGCGGAGCCTTACCCACTGGGCCCCCAGGGAAGGCCCTTGCCGCAGTCTCCTTTCAGTGCCTGTGTGCAGTGGCTGCTGTGGGCTTACAGAACGGCCGAGAGGCTAGGTTGAGGAGTCTTGGCAGTGTCCTGTGCCATTAGTACCCGGTTATGGAGGAAGGTTCGTACCGTTGTACAGGAGGCTGTGATCAAAACCATCCCCAAGAAAACCAAATGCAAAAGGCAAAATGGTTGTCTGAGGAGGGCTTACAAATAGCTGAGAAAAAAAGAGAGGCAAAAGGCAAAGGAGAAAATGAAAGATATATCCATCTGAATGCAGAGTTCCAAAGAATAGCAAGGAGAGATAAGAAAGCCTTCCTAAGACATCAGTGCAAAGAAATAGAGGAAAACAATAGAATGGGAAAGACTAGAGATCTCTTCAAGAAAATTAGAGATACCAAGGGAACATTTCATGCAAAGATGGGCTCAATAAAGGACAGAAATGGTCTGGACCTAACAGAAGCAGAAGATATTAAGAAGAGGTGGCAAAAATACACAGAACTGTACAAAAAAGATCTTCACGAGTAAGATAATCATGATGGTGTGACCACTCACCTAGAGCCAGGCATCCTGGAATGTGAAGTCAAGTGGACCTTAGAAAGCATCACTACGAACAAAGCTAGTGGAGGTGATGGAATTCCAGCTCAGCTATTTCAAATCCTGAAAGATGATGTTGTGAAAGTGCTGCACTCAGTATGCCAGCAAATTTGGAAAACCCAGCAGTAGTCACAGGACTAGAAACGGTTAGTTTTCATTCCAATCCCTAGAAAGGTAATGGCAAAGGATGTCAAACTACCGCACAATTGCACTCATCTCACATGCTAGTAAAGTAATGCTCAAAATTCTCCGAACTAGGCTTCACCAATATGTGAACCATGAAATTCCAGAAGTTCAAGTTGGATTTGGAAAAGGCAGAGGAAACAGAGATGAAATTGCCAACATCCGCTGGATCATGGAAAAAGCAAGAGAGTTCTAGAAAAGCATTTACTTCTTCATTGACTACACTAAAGCTTTTCACTGTGTGGATCACAACAAAGTGTGGAAGATTCTTTAAGAGATGGAATAAAAGACCACCTGACCTGCCTCCTGAGAAACCTGTATGCAGGTCAGGAACCAACAGTTAGAACCAGACATGGAACAACGGACTGGTTCCAGATTGAGAAAGGAGTACGTCAAGGCTGTATATTGTCACCCTACTTCTGTGCAGAGTCAGTCAGTCAGTTCAGTCGCTCAGTTGTGTCCGACTCTTTGCGACCCCGTGAATCACAGCACGCCAGGCCTCCCTGTCCAGGGTACATCATGCGAAACGCTGGGCTGGAGGAAGCACAAGCTGGAATCAAGATTGCCGGGAGAAATACCAGTAACCTCAGATATGCAGATGACACCACCCTTATGGCAGAAAGTGAAGAACTAAAGAGCCTCTAAAAGAGAACTAAAGAGAAGGTGAAAGAGGAGAGTTAGAAACTGCCTTAGAACTCAGTATTCAGAAAACTAAGACCATGGCATCCGGTCCCATCACTTCATGGCAAATAGATGCGCAAACAATGGAAACAGTGACTGATTTTATTTTCTTGGGCTCCAAAATCACTGCAGGTGGTGACTGAAGCCATGAAATCAGAAGACATTTGCTCCTTGAAAGAAAAGCTATGACAAACTAGAAAGCACAATAAAAAGCAGAGATATTTCTTTGCCAACAAAGGTCTGTAGAGTCAAAGCTGTGGTTTTTCCAGTGGTCGTGTGTGAATGTGAGAATTGGACCATAAAGAATGCTGAGCACTGAAGAATTGATGCTTTCAAACTGTGTTGGAGAAGATCCTTGAGAGTCCCTCGGACAGCAGGGAGATCAAACCAGTTAATCCTAAAGGAAATCAGTCCTGAATATTAACTGGAAGAATTGATGCTGAAGCTCTAATACTTTGGCCACCTGATGCAAAGAGCCAACTCATTAGAGAAGACTCAGACTCTGGGAAAGATTAAAGGCAGGAGGAGGAGGGGATGACAGAGGATGAGATGGTTGGATGGCATCACCGACTCAATGGATGTGAGTTTGAGTGAACTCCAGGAGTTGGTGGTGGACAGGGAGGCCTGGCTGCTCCAGGCCGTGGGGTCACAGAGAGTCGGACGCGGCTGAGCGGCGGAGCTGGCTGGTGACTGCAGGGTCGCAGGAGGAGCGCCCTGCCCAGCCAGGAGGGGCGGGGGCGCTTCGTCCAGGGCTCGCCTGTGTCAGGTGGAGCTGGGCTGGAGGCTCCTGCTCCTCAGACGTAGCTTGCCACAAAGCAGACTTTCAACAGATATATGTTGAAATGTCCATCTTGGTGTCCCGTCCAGTTTTAGGATGACAGCGTGAAGAATGGTTGGTTCCTGGTGTAGTGGGGCCCCGATTTTGACTTATTCCATGGAAGAGTTAGGCTTGAGTGACCCCCAAGGCCGGTGAGGGGAGAGAGGGCACGCCTGCCAAGTGGGCACTGTAGCCTTTATTTTTTTGCACCATGTAATTTTTTTTTTTAGTATGAAACTATATTGCACTCAAAATTTGCAGCTGTAGCACAAAGAACTTCTCCTACACCATTTGAAAGTAAGTTGCTGATAGGATACGCTTATCATCTTCAATACTTTAGAGCCAATTTCTTCCAGAGGAGTACAGTTTCTTTTAAAATCAAAATACACTGTCGAAATTATGAACTTAAAGCCGATACGTCCCTGTGATGTTGCCCTCACAGTCTGTTCATGTCTCCAGTCCGTGGTAAATTTCAGCTCCACAGTGAAGGGTCCAGTTCGGAACACACTTGGATTTAGTTGCCGTGGCTCTTCTGTCCCCTCCAGGAGAAGGGTTCCTCCTTCTGCCCTTGCTCTCCACGCTCCTGCTGCTTTTGAAGACTGCAGACGGCTGCCCGCGTAGGTGCCACCTCAGCGTGGGTCCCCTCTGCCTTAGCTCCGCCCACTGGAGACAGCCAGGCCGCTGCGGGGCTTTGGGATGCTCATGCGTCGCCAGCACCACCTCGCGCGGGAGAAGGGGCAGGAGAGCTGCCTGCCTCCCGGGTGGGGGGCGGGCGCTGCGGGACGTGGGGCCTGAAGACCCCATGGGACAGGAGCCAGCCTGGCGACCAGCTTCTGTGAGCCTGGGTAAATGCTTTTTTGAATTTGCTTGCTTTCTCGGAGAATCACATAGAAGCCGCGAGTGTGTGTGGTCTAGCTTTGCGCCTAACGCACAGCCTTCATCATTGAGGCTTGTGAAGCTTAACTGACCCAGAGCCAGGTCAGAGTCACAGGCTGCAGCTGCGATGAGAGCTGGCCTCTCCTGGTCTCAGTGTGGCTCCTCTGCACTCAGCGCCCTCCCTGCGGGGCCCAGGGGCAGCGCCTGCCCCGGGTACCCGGGTGATCCCACAGCCTGGACCCTTTTCCCTCTCTGTTGACTGGCTCTCCGGCCCCTGTCCTGGGGGCCACCTGGTGCCCGGCGATGTGATCTCTGTGCAGACCCGGGCCCAGGCGTGGCTGTGGCTTCCGTGCCTTGGCTGAGTGCGGGGTCAGCGCCCGGCGCGAGTCTCCCTTGTGGAGCCCCTACTTGGGGTCCCTGGGCTTCTGTGTGAGCAGCGGTCTGCAGACAGGGTCAGGCCACAGCAGGGGGGTCTGAGCTTCGCGTGTGGCCCTTGGCACCCGAATGAGAGGTCTTCATGGAGTGTATGATTTTAATCACTGAAATGAATACATTAACTTCACAAAAAACTTATATTATAAGTGAATAATGTAAGTTTTTCCATTCAAATCAATGAAGTTGCTTAGGGCTCATCTTTGAAAGCGTCCCCTGTCTCTCATTGGTGAGTCCCGGGGGCCGTCCGTGGCCAGGTGCCGGTCAGTGGGCAGCCACGTGAGGCCTCGGCTGTTCTCTCGGCGCCTCGTGTCCTGGGCCTTCAACGTGACAAGTGACAGCGGCCCCTCCACATGCCACCCCACTTCCCACACTGCCCCTTTTTGGTTGCCGTTCTGCCCACTTGCGGCCTCGCGAGCTCTCCCGGCGCCTCACCCCCATCTGCTTGGCATTTCAGTCTCCAGAAGGACTCGTGGCATTTCAGACCCAGGAAGTTTGCGCTGCTTCGCTCTGCCAGAATAGATACAGCTCAACTTTTCTGATGCTGACCCCAGGAGGGACTTAGACGCAGGCTTCTCCCGCGTGGGCGCACGTGTCTGGCGGCCCGGGGGTGCACGCCCTCTGAGCGTCAGCATGGCTCTAAGCAGGGGCGGCCTTTCCCCGAGAGGAGCTGGGCTCCTGCCCGAGGCTGCATCAGGCCAAGCAGGACGCGGCCTGAGGTCTGTCCCGCCTGTTCTTACCTATTATATTATAAGTGAATAATGTAAGTTTTTCCATTCAAATCAATGAAGTTGCTTAGGGCTCATCTTTGAAAGCGTCCCCTGTCTCTCATTGGTGAGTCCCGGGGGCCGTCCGTGGCCAGGTGCCGGTCAGTGGGCAGCCACGTGAGGCCTCGGCTGTTCTCTCGGCGCCTCGTGTCCTGGGCCCTCAACGTGACAAGTGACAGCGGCCCCTCCACATGCCACCCCACTTCCCACACTGCCCCTTTTTGGTTGCCGTTCTGCCCACTTGCGGCCTCGCGAGCTCTCCCGGCGCCTCACCCCCATCTGCTTGGCATTTCAGTCTCCAGAAGGACTCGTGGCATTTCAGACCCAGGGAGTTTGCGCTGCTTCGCTCTGCCAGAATAGATACAGCTCAACTTTTCTGATGCTGACCCCAGGAGGGACTTAGACGCAGGCTTCTCCCGCGTGGGCGCACGTGTCTGGCGGCCCGGGGGTGCACGCCCTCTGAGCGTCAGCATGGCTCTAAGCAGGGGCGGCCTTTCCCCGAGAGGAGCTGGGCTCCTGCCCGAGGCTGCATCAGGCCAAGCAGGACGCGGCCTGAGGTCTGTCCCGCCTGTTCTTACCTCTGTCCTCTTCCTCCTCAGTGACCCAGCCACTCATGGGGCTTGCCTGTGCGGTTTCTTCGAGGGAAGAAGGGCTGTGTCTTTACGTCTGTAAAGCATATCAGGGCTGCAGCTGGGAACGGAAGCAAACACGCTCCGGGTGACCGCTGCAGGGCGTGGGCAGGATGGGGCAGACGTGGCACCTGGCTGATGATGGAGGGGCAGGGGGAGGGGGGGCTGGGCCGAGGGCCAGCAGCCCTCCTGGGCTTCCGCCTCGCAGTGCGGGACTTGGGCATGGCCCAGAGCTCTGAGTCCACGCTGGCCTTCCAGGTCGTCTGAAGAGTCT
Organism: Madoqua kirkii; assembly: GCA_006408675.1. Taxonomy (NCBI): domain Eukaryota; kingdom Metazoa; phylum Chordata; class Mammalia; order Artiodactyla; family Bovidae; genus Madoqua; species Madoqua kirkii. Next base: position 16,085 of record SJYC01035861.1, read on the forward strand.
TACTAACAGTGTGTTTGCTTCTTTGACATTTTCTCAATATTTGGATGCACGGTGTAAAGATCTACTCTTGGCCCAAGCCCTGTAGTTGTTCATTTTTCCACTAATAAGGGAAACTAAGGTGCCACGGTACTCAAGTCCATGCAGCGTTTCACACGATGCCGCCCAGAGCCACAGTAACCAGCGTGGGCGCGAGTCTCCCCCTGGGTTACCTCCTAGAGCCAAGTTGCACTGTTGCAGGGACCATGTGGCCGGTATTCTCAAGGTCTGGTTGGTTTGGAGGGTGGACCAGTTTACTGGCAAGCACAGGCTTTAAAAAGTAAATGATGTGACGTTAAAACTCTCAGAGTCCTGCACCCAAGATTGTACATTTCACTGTATGTGGCTCTTATCTCAAAAACTGAAAAGAAAGACCCAACTCTTATTCGTGGTTTTGTTTCTGGCAAGTGTGTATTTACCGGTTCTTAAAGTACGTTTTGTGTGCTCCAGCAGATGAGTAAATACACCAAGAATCATGGGAGCCCAGCTCTCCACTGCTGGGACGGAGTTACAGAACCAGAGAAGGAGAATGTCCTGGGGTCGGGTCAGAGCCGGAGCTGTCCCTGTGGACTCGTGGCTTTAGTGGACATGAGCACGTAGAAACGAGTAAATAGATGTGCACCTGTGTGCTCACCCAGAAGGAAAGCTGTGACCAACCTAGACAGCATGTTAAAAGCCGAGACGTTACTTTGCTAACAAAGGTCTGTCTAGTCAAGGCTATGGTTTTTCCAGTGGTCATGTATGAATGTGAGAGTTGGACCATAAAGAAAGCTGAGCACCGAAGAATTGATGCTTTTGAACTGTGGTGTTGGAGAAGACTCTTGAGAGACCCTTGGACTGCAAGGAGGTCCAACCAGTCCATCCTAAAGGAAATCAGTCCTGAATACTCATTGGAAGGACTGATGCTAAAGCTGAAGCTCCACTATTTTGGCCACCTGATGCGAAGAGCTGACTCACTGGAAAAGACCCAGATGCTGGGAAAGACTGAAGGCGGGAGGAGAAGGGGGTGGCAAAGGATGAGATGGTTTGATGGCATCACCAAACTTGATGGACATGAATTTGACTAAATTCTGGGAGCTGGTGATGGACAGGAAGCCTGGCCTGGTGCAGTCCATGGGGTCACAAAGAGTCAGGCACGACTGAGTGACTGACCGAGCTGAACTGAGCTGTGTATCATAGGCACGTGTGGGTATGTGTGTTAGTGTTTCTTAGCTCTGTCTGCTGGAAGGACCAGGAAGCCATGAAACTCCAGCAGCAATGAGTAGCCCTTGTGTCCAGATCTTGGTGTCTAAACACCACTCCTCAGTGAAAGGAACTGGGTTCCTTAGAGCAAAGACTGATTTCCTGGGCTGGAGCAGGAAAAGTACAAAATGAGCCCCGCACAGGTGTCTTCTACCAGAAAATAGGAGGCGCTCAGGGCGTGCTGAGGACTTACCAGAAGGACCGAGCGCCAGCTCGAAGGGAGGCCGAGCATTAGAGAGAGAGGTCCGGCGCTTGTGGACTGCCCGCCGTTGGGTGAGGCAGGCCCGCTGAGTGCACACTGATGTCGGTGAACGAGCTTGTAGCAAGTGGGGAGGAGGGACGCTCCTGCAGAGCTGAGTGGAGGAGGACCGGCGACTCGGGAAGTCTCCCCTGGCTGCTGAAATGCGGGAGCAGGCTCTGTCCACCACGTGGGAGCCTCCACCGTGCAGACGCCTGGCTCCCTGACCGGCGGCAGCTGCGCCACCTGCGATGGGCTGACTTCCACCCTCCTGCAGAGACACACCAAGGAGAACCCACGCGGGGCACCGGCCAGGTTAGCAGCGGACACCAGGCGGCCCAGACTGAGGGCCGTGCACACGCAACAGGCCCACGTCTGCGTCTCTGGAACAGAGGGGCCGGCAGCTTTTAAAGAGGCAGGAGCCCTGAGCAATACTGACTCGGCCCCTGGACCCAGAAGTAGCCAGAAAGGGCCTTGGTGAAACGGGGACTCACACTGTGTGACTTTCCCTGGTTTTGATGCCTGTGCTCTGGTCACAAAAGGGAATGTCTTGCTCTTTAGAAATTCACACCGAAGTGTTCAGGGCCTAGAGGTATGCTGTCTCCAGCTTAATCTCCAGTTCGGGAAGAGCTACCCGCGTTTGTGTTCAGATAAGAAGGGGAGGGAGTGAGCAGGAGCGGGGAGACGTCACCCAGTCGACAGGGAAGGACTGGACGCTGCTGGATCAGGTCAAGGGTACAAGGAGGGCCCTTTCACTGTCTTGTAACTCTCTGCAAGTTTTAATTTATACCAGAAGGAAAAGTTGCCCTCACAGGGTGGCACCGGTGAGGGAGGGGTGCCAGGGGAGGTGTTTCCGCGCTTCGGTCAGCGTCCTGTCCCCAGCGATGTCAGCCGTACCCGTGGCCGAGCCCCTGGGCAAACGGCGGGCACGGCCCAACTCCACGCCTGCCCTTCTGAGCGCCCCCGCCTCCTCGCTGGCACGAGGCCGTGCCTTGGAAACTTGAGATCAGAAAGGGTGTGCCGGGAAGGGGCCCCCTGGGGGCTGGGCCTCGTAGCCTCTCCCCGAATCGTTCCCTTGGAGGACGCTGAGATTGATTTGACATCTTGATAATAGAGCTGTCACCCAGTTTATGCCGCAGCGCCCATCCCCACAGAGCCCGCACCCCCGTGTTGGTAAACAGAGCCTTCTCTGCTGACACGGTGTGCTTTGACCTCACGGTGCTCCTCACGGTTTGAAAGTGGTTTGGTCTGGGCTGGCTGCTTATCCCCTAGTGAAGGCTTATTCCTGATGCTGTGAGCTTTGGGTGGTCGCCTTCTCTTTACAGACAGGTTTCCTGTTTATGGGGCTGAAATTTTGTTATAAGGGAAATATGAGTTTCATCGTGAACCGTCTGTTTTCCCTTCAGCAGTTTCTCCAGGGCTTCAGCTCCAGCCCTGGAGCCTCAGAGAGCAGCCCTGGGCGCTGCTCCGCCTGCTGAATAATTCAGGCTCCGCGCAGCCGCGGGCGAAAGGTCTGCTCTGAATTATGGATGCGTCTTTGTGGGGCTTTGTGTTAAGTGTACTGCGCCTCCTTCTCCCTGCACTGAAGGGAGCCTCGCCCTTGCCAGCCCGGGCCGGGCATCTCTGGAGAAAGTGCAGTGACCTGCCTCCTCGGGGACTTGATGGACATGAATTTGACTAAATTCTGGGAGCTGGTGATGGACAGGAAGCCTGGCCTGGTGCAGTCCATGGGGTCACAAAGAGTCAGGCACGACTGAGTGACTGACCGAGCTGAACTGAGCTGTGTATCATAGGCACGTGTGGGTATGTGTGTTAGTGTTTCTTAGCTCTGTCTGCTGGAAGGACCAGGAAGCCATGAAACTCCAGCAGCAATGAGTAGCCCTTGTGTCCAGATCTTGGTGTCTAAACACCACTCCTCAGTGAAAGGAACTGGGTTCCTTAGAGCAAAGACTGATTTCCTGGGCTGGAGCAGGAAAAGTACAAAATGAGCCCCGCACAGGTGTCTTCTACCAGAAAATAGGAGGCGCTCAGGGCGTGCTGAGGACTTACCAGAAGGACCGAGCGCCAGCTCGAAGGGAGGCCGAGCATTAGAGAGAGAGGTCCGGCGCTTGTGGACTGCCCGCCGTTGGGTGAGGCAGGCCCGCTGAGTGCACACTGATGTCGGTGAACGAGCTTGTAGCAAGTGGGGAGGAGGGACGCTCCTGCAGAGCTGAGTGGAGGAGGACCGGCGACTCGGGAAGTCTCCCCTGGCTGCTGAAATGCGGGAGCAGGCTCTGTCCACCACGTGGGAGCCTCCACCGTGCAGACGCCTGGCTCCCTGACCGGCGGCAGCTGTGCCACCTGCGATGGGCTGACTTCCACCCTCCTGCAGAGACACACCAAGGAGAACCCACGCGGGGCACCGGCCAGGTCAGCAGCGGACACCAGGCGGCCCAGACTGAGGGCCGTGCACACGCAACAGGCCCACGTCTGCGTCTCTGGAACAGAGGGGCTGGCAGCTTTTAAAGAGGCAGGAGCCCTGAGCAATACTGACTCGGCCCCTGGACCCGGAAGTAGCCAGAAAGGGCCTTGGTGAAACGGGGACTCACGCTGTGTGACTTTCCCCGGTTTTGATGCCTGTGCTCTGGTCACAAAAGGGAATGTCTTGCTCTTTAGAAATTCACACCGAAGTGTTCAGGGCCTAGAGGTATGCTGTCTCCAGCTTAATCTCCAGTTCGGGAAGAGCTACCCGCGTTTGTGTTCAGATAAGAAGGGGAGGGAGTGAGCAGGAGCGGGGAGACGTCACCCAGTCGACAGGGAAGGACTGGACGCTGCTGGATCAGGTCAAGGGTACAAGGAGGGCCCTTTCACTGTCTTGTAACTCTCTGCAAGTTTTAATTTATACCAGAAGGAAAAGTTGCCCTCACAGGGTGGCACCGGTGAGGGAGGGGTGCCAGGGGAGGTGTTTCCGCGCTTCGGTCAGCGTCCTGTCCCCAGCGATGTCAGCCGTACCCGTGGCCGAGCCCCTGGGCAAACGGCGGGCACGGCCCAACTCCACGCCTGCCCTTCTGAGCGCCCCCGCCTCCTCGCTGGCACGAGGCCGTGCCTTGGAAACTTGAGATCAGAAAGGGTGTGCCGGGAAGGGGCCCCCTGGGGGCTGGGCCTCGTAGCCTCTCCCCGAATCGTTCCCTTGGAGGACGCTGAGATTGATTTGACATCTTGATAATAGAGCTGTCACCCAGTTTATGCCGCAGCGCCCATCCCCACAGAGCCCGCACCCCCGTGTTGGTAAACAGAGCCTTCTCTGCTGACACGGTGTGCTTTGACCTCACGGTGCTCCTCACGGTTTGAAAGTGGTTTGGTCTGGGCTGGCTGCTTATCCCCTAGTGAAGGCTTATTCCTGATGCTGTGAGCTTTGGGTGGTCGCCTTCTCTTTACAGACAGGTTTCCTGTTTATGGGGCTGAAATTTTGTTAATAGGGAAATATGAGTTTCATCGTGAACCGTCTGTTTTCCCTTCAGCAGTTTCTCCAGGGCTTCAGCTCCAGCCCTGGAGCCTCAGAGAGCAGCCCTGGGCGCCGCTCCGCCTGCTGAATAATTCAGGCTCCGCGCAGCCGCGGGCGAAAGGTCTGCTCTGAATTATGGATGCTCTTTGTGGGGCTTTGTGTTAAGTGTACTGCGCCTCCTTCTCCCTGCACTGAAGGGAGCCTCGCCCTTGCCAGCCCGGGCCGGGCATCTCTGGAGAAAGTGCAGTGACCTGCCTCCTCGGGGAGCCGAGCTCAGGAGCGATGTCTCCCTGTGTGGCCTCAGCCTGGGCCCGGGGCCCCGGGAGTGGTGCCGGCTGAGCCGGGCATGGACTCAGAGGGGTGGCTTGCGGTGAATGGTCGGAAGTATTTGGCTAGGTGGCATCACACTGGCTCGTACCAGCTCTGCCCAGGTAAAGTCCCTCTGGTCTGTGCCCTGTCGAGGTTGGCGGGGGCAGGCAGACCACGCGGGCTCCAGGTATGTGCGCGGGGTGGGGGTCGGCTCCCAGGCTGGCGGCCGTTAAGCCTACAGCCTGACTGTGAACTGGAGCTTAAGTCGTTGCAGTGCTGGAGGTTATGGTGGATGAGGTATTCTGGCGAGATAATGATGGGAGAGGGCCTGGAGTTGTAGCATTATCCACAAAACGCTTACAGGGCCGGGCCTCAAGGCACTTGTCAGAGGGTAACCTGCGTGTTCGACCAGCCAGTGTAGGGGTCTTGGCATTCCCGTTTTCAGCAAATTAGACAGACCTCATAAACTTCCTCACCAGGAAAGCGTTTCTTTAACTCAAAGTGATTGAAAGGGAGAAAAAAAAAAAAAAGTAATGACGGAACCCCGGAAGCGTGCCTGAAGCGAAGCCGGGAGGTGGGAGTGGGCTTCCACGGAGTCCTCCTCTTGGGTTGGAGGATGCCTGTGGGTTTTCCAAACACCAGACACCCAGAGACTCTACTGGCCTTGGAGTTGGGGTGGGAACCCTGGCCTTGGGAGGAATTTCACTTGTGTTCAAGGGCAGTCCTTCCACAAATGTGTACCGTTTTCTGTGTGTTAAGAGCTGAAAGGTGCTGTGAATTATGAAATTCAGAATTTGACAGTGGATGTCAAAGGCCAGGGGATCTTCTGCGTGTGTTGTGGACACGGATGCGCTCGGGTTTTGTCGTCCCTGAGGCGCTTTGCACCTGCCCAGCGGGTCCCACGCGAAGGCTCACCAGGAGGTCTTATGGTGACAAGAACCGTTCACACATGCTGTATGCTCCCGGGGCGCCTCTCATTCTCCCCTCTGAAGCGGGTGTGGGCTCCCTGAGGTCTGGGTGAGGTCCGCAGACGGGACGGCGTGGCCTGGCCCGGGGTGCTCCTGCAGGGTCTCTGCCGTCCACCCTTCAAGCCCCCGGTGCCAGAGTTGAGGCCCAGGGAGCAGGTATTCGGGTCCCAGAACCTGCAGCATGGGGGTGTCTCCTGCAGATGGCGAAGGGGCTCATGGGGGCGCTGCGGGCGTGGGGCCCCTTTCTGACCTTGTGGGTCCCCATGCCCCTCAGGCGAGCAGGAGTTTTCAGCCGGAGCGACTTCCTGGGGGGGTCCTCTGTCTGCAGGCGGAGCCCCCCAGCCTCCCCAACCCCTCCCCTACCCCATCTTCCTGTGCAGGATGCCAGCGCCCCTAAGACTCACGCGGGAACCGCCTGGTTCCTGCCAGGAGTCCATCAAGGCGGACCCCAGAGTGCGCCGCTGACCCACAGAGCCCACGCCAAGGGGCCAGGACGTTCCTTTTATTCTGACTATAAAGTGCCTTTATCGACGAGAAGTTTGAAGCTAAGCTTAGTTATTTTCGGCCGTGCTGCGTCTTCGGGGCTGCCGGCCTTTCTCTCGTGGCGGTAGCCGCGCGTGGGCTCGGTGACTGCGTCTCCGGGCTCTGGACCTCAGGCTCTGTGGCTGCTCTGGGACACCTGAGTCTTCCCGCATCTGGGATGCAGCCTGTGTCTCCTGCGTTGGTGCCGCCGGGCCCACAGGGAAGCCCTCCATGAGACTGAAAGTGCCAGCTGCTGCTCTGTGGGTCCTGAAGAGCGATTTGTACCTGCCGAGTCTAACAGAAATGAGTCAGCGTGCGGGTCACGTTTCCCTGAAACGTGTGTTCAGCGCTCACCCTCTCCTCCCCTCAGCCCCTCCGCGAGCCTGCAGCGTGGGCCCCGCGCCCGTCTCCCTCCCGCCCTGTGTGCCTGCCCCCTGCCTGCTCTGTGCTGGGATCCAGAGGCCTCGCGTTTGACAAGCAGAAGCTCTCACCCCCTCAGAAGGTGCAGCTGCCTGGCCTGCGGCTCGCTGCCCAGCTCCCCCCTCTCCCCAGGGTCCAAGCCTGCAGGCCTCTCAGCCCCGCCCACGCCCCCCTCCCCCACCGTCCAGGCCACCGGGCCCTCAGCCACCCATCTGCCAGGGCAGCGCTCAGGGCGCCTCTCCACGGCAGCCAGGAGGCCAGGTCCCTTCTGTTACTATTATTATTATCACTTGTTTTATTTTTTAACGCAGACGTGATACTTTTTTCCAATATTTTTTATTGAGTGTAGTTCATTTGCAGCGTTGTATTGATTTCTGCTGTACAGCGAAGTGATTCAGTTGCACACCAACATGTACACACATGCACACACACACACATATGTATGTCCATTCTTTTTAAAAGCATTCTTGCTCACTGGTTTATCGCAGGGCATTGAACATAGTCCTCTGCGTTGCACAGCAGGACCGCGCTGCTTCTCCATCCTGCACACGTGTTGTTAGTCAGCCACTCAGTCATGTCCGACTCTTTGCAGCCCCATGGACCGCAGCACACCAGGCCTCCCAGTCCTGTCCCACCTCCCAGAGCTCGCTCAAACACATGCTGATTGAGTCAGTGTTGCCATCCAACCATCTCATCCTCTGTTGTCCCCTTCTCCTCCTGCCCTCAATCTTTCCCAGCATCTGGCTCTTTTCGCATCAGGTGGCCAAAGTGTTGGAGCTTCAGCTTCAGCATCAGTCCTTCCAATGAACATTCAGGACTGATTTCCTTTAGGAGGGACTGGCTGGATCTCCTTGCAGTCCAGGGGGCTCTCAAGAGTCTCCTCCAGCACCGCAGGTCACAAGCATCAGTTCTTTGGTGCTGGGCTTTCTGTATGGTCCACGCCTCACATCCACACATGACCACTGGAAAAACCATAGCTTTGACTCTACAGACCTTTGTTGGCAAAGAAATGTCTCTGCTTTTTAATACACTGCCTAGGTTTGTCATAGCTTTTCTTCCAAAGAGCAAGCATCTTTTAATTTCATGACTGCAGTCACCAGCTGCAGTGATTTTGGAGCCCAAGAAAATAAAATCCGTCACTGTTTCCATTGCTTCCCCATCTATTTGCCATGAAGTGATGCGACCAGATGCCACGATCTTCATTTTTTGAATGTTGAGTTTTAAGCCAACTTTTTCACTCTCCTCTTTCACTTTCATCAAAAGGCTCATTAGTTCCTCTTTGCTTTCTGCTATAAGGGTGGTGTCGTCTGCATATCTGACATTACTGATATTTCTCCCAACAATCTTGATTTCAGCTTGTGCTTCTTCCAGCCTGGCATTTCACATGATGTACTCCACATGTAAGTTAAATAAGCAGAGTAACAATATACAGCCTTGAGCCTTGATGTACTCCTTTCCTAATTTGGAACCAGTCTGTTGTTCCATGTCTGGTTCTATCTGTTGCTTCTTGTCCCTCTTACAGATTTCTCAGGAGGCAGGTCAGGCGGTCTGGTATTCTCATCTCTTTAAGAATTTTCCAGTTTGTTGTGAGCCACACAGTCAAAAGCTTTAGCATAGTCAGTGAAGCAGAAGTAGATGTTTTTCTGAAATTCTCTTGCTTTTTCTGTGATCCCCTGGTGTTGGCAGTCTGGCTCCTCTGCCTTTTCTAAATCCAGCTTGAACATCTGGAAGTTCGTGGTTCACGTACTGTGAAGCGTGGCTTGGAGAATTGTGAGCGCTGCTTTGCTGGCATGCGAGCTGAGTGCAGCTGTGCGGCAGTTTGGACATTCTTGGGCATGGGCCTTCTATGTTTTTCTGAAATTCTCTTGCTTTTTCTGTGATCCCCTGGTGTTGGCAGTCTGGCTCCTCTGCCTTTTCTAAATCCAGCTTGAACATCTGGAAGTTCGTGGTTCACGTACTGTGAAGCGTGGCTTGGAGAATTGTGAGCGCTGCTTTGCTGGCATGCGAGCTGAGTGCAGCTGTGCGGCAGTTTGGACATTCTTGGGCATGGGCCTTCTTTGGGACTGGGACCGCCCTTTTCCAGTCCCGTGGCCGCTGCTGCATGCTTCAGGCTTGCCGGCATGCCGAGCGCAGCGCTGCGGGTGGTGCGGGTCATGTGTCATGCGCGTGCTCCAGGCTTGCTGGCATGCCGAGCGCAGCGCTCCGGGTGGTGCGGGTCATGTGTCAAGTGCGTGATGGCTTGCGTCTGCTCCCGGCCTCCCGCTCCCCCTCCCCCCCCTCCCCCTGGGCAGCCGCAGGACTGTCCTCTGTGTCTGTGCGTCCGTCTGTTCCGTAGACACGCCCATTTGTGTCGTAATTGGGGCTCCTCGGGTCCGTGGCGTGTGGTGTTCGTCTTTGTCTCATCTGCCTCTCTTAGCACTGCAATCTCTAGCTCCATCTGTGTTGCTGCAGATGACACGATTTTGTTGTTTTCACGGCCGAATAATACTCCACCGCGTGTGTGTGCCGCGTCCTCTCTGCCCACTCGCCTGCCAGAGGACACCCGGGCGGCCTCCATGTCTCGGCTGCTGTGAACATAGCGGCACACCTGCCTTTTCAGTCAGAGTCCATCCGTTCTCTGTAACATTAGCACCAGTTCACACTCTCACCAACAGACACACCGTTTCTCCACGCCCTCTCCAGCGTTCACCGTCTGCAGACATTTTGATGGTGGCTGTTCTGACTGGTGTGAGGTGATGCCTCCTGTGATTCTGATTCGCATTTCCCTGGTAATCAGTGATGTTGAGCATCTTTCTATGTGCTCAAGGCCATCTGTAGATCACCTTTGGAGAAATGTCTATTTAGGCCTTCAGTCCATGTTCCTGTCGGGTTGTTTGTTGTTGAGTTGTATGAGCTGCCTCTTTGTTTTGGAGATTAAGCCTTGTCGTGTGCCTTGTTTGGAAATCTTTTCTCCCGTCTTGCCCTTCCCTTGCTTGTCGCTGCCCCCCAGGGGGAAGCCCACACAGCTTGGGTGCCCGCCACCCGGCCCGCTGGCCCTGCCCTTGGGCTGTCTTGCCCCGCAGGCGCCCGCCACCCAGCTGTGAGCCGTGTGTCTCCGCATGCTCGTCCTCACGGAAGGCTTTTCTCAGGTCGGGTACCTTCTGTGCACCCCTCAGTTCTCAGTTCAGCCACGTGCCCTCAGGGAGGAAAGCTGGAGAGCGTCTCGGTGCTCCCAGTCCGTGGTGTTCTCAGGAGGACTGCTTGTCTCGTGAGGACAGCCGTTTCTCAGCGAGGAGTGCAGCAGGAGAGCCTCTGGCTCAGCCCCTGCGGCCGGCGCGGGCTCTCGGCTCCCACTGCGGGGGCCTCGTGGGCTGGGGTCCGCTGGGCCCCTGCCTGGTGGCTGGCCGCGCCCTTCTCCGCTTCTCCCTGGCCTCTTGATCTTTTTCCTTAGGCTGTTTAGTTGCTGTTAAAGATGCGGAAAGCTAGTCCTCAGCTGTGTGATGTGTTACATGCGTTTTCTAGCTTCTTGCTTGTGTTTGGGCTTCACTTGCAGTGTATTTTACATACTGAGATTTACTTTATTTTGTAGAGGTGTAGTTGACAGACAGCTTTGTTTCGGGTGTACAATGATGGTTCAAAATGCATATGTATTATAAAAGAATCACCGCGCATGTGGGAGAAGTTTTGAGATGAGAAGTTGTGGGCCTTCCCAGGGGGTGCTAGTGGTAAAGAACCCGCTAGCCATTGCAGGAGACGTAAGAGACACGGGTTCCATCCCTGGGCCAGGAAGATGCCCCGGAGGAGGGCATGGCAACCCCCTCCAGTATCCCTGCCTGGAGAATCCCGTGGGCAGGAGAGCCTGGCGGGCTGCAGTCGGCGGGGCCGCAGGCTTGGGCACACTGAGTGCCGCGCACGGAGAGCTCGTCACTGCCTGCTCTGGTAGCCGCGCTCCCAGGCGCGGAGCTGACCGCGCTCACTGTGCGCCCGCCTCAGGGACGGCTCACCTTGGGACTGGCGTTCGTGCCCTCGGGCCCCCCACCCACGCTGCCAGCCCTGGCACCACACAGCCTGTGCTGCACACGGAGGCTCCGAGGCTGTCCGCTCGGCATTTCGGGGCTCCCCTGTGCTCCCTGCCAGTGTTTCCCTGCCTTCACCGTTCACGCCTGGCTCTCTGGGCCGCGTGGGGGTTGTTCTGGAGCGCTGGGAGGGCCCCGCACCGTTAGTGTCCTCTGCCGCCGCTGGCCCGCAGCGCCCCCTGCTGACGGCTCCTGCAGCAGCAGCCGCTCGCAGCCCGCTGAGGACGCGGTGTGCAGTGTGTCTGGCGCCGGGTGGGTGGGCTACCTCTGCCCTGTGTAGCTGTCCTCAGGGACCTCCACACACGGTTTTGTCCCGATGTGATAAAGCAGAGGTGGGGAGGTGTGTCAGGAGGAGAGGTTGACTCGGAGTGAGCGTCTCTGGGGTTCAGTCAACTGTGGAGCTGTGGGGTCTTCCAGGACCGCAGCCCGGGGGGCAGGGGGAGGGGAGTGTGTGTGTGTGTGAGCCGGCCTGTGAGTGTGTCAGTGTGTGTGCGAGAGCCGGCCTGTGATTGTGTCAGTGTGTGTGCATGAGCCGGCCTGTGAGTGTGTCAGTGTGTGTGTGTGAGCCGGCCTGTGAGTGGGCCAGTGTGTGCGTGAGCTGGCCTGTGAGTGTGTCTGTATGAGCTCGCCTGTGTCAGTGTGTGTGTGTGAGCCGGCCTGTGAGTGTGTCAGTGTGTGTGCAAGAGCCAGCCTGTGATGTGAGTGTGTCAGTGTGTGTGCAAGAGCTGGCCTGTGAGTGTGTCCGTGTGTGGGCGCGAGCCGGCCTTTGTGTCAGAGTGTGTGTGTGTGTGTGTGTGTGTGTGAGAGCTGGCCTGTGAGTGTGTCAGTGTGTGTGTGAGCCGGCCTGTGAGTGTGTCCGTGTGTGTGCGTGAGCTGGCCTGTGAGTGTATCCGCTTGTGTGCGTGAGCTGGCCTGTGTGTCAGCTGTCTCTTATACACATCTGAGACGTAAGAGACACGGGTTCCATCCCTGGGCCGGGAAGATCCCCTGGAGGAGGGCATGGCAACCTGCTCCAGCACTCTTGCCTGGAGAATCCCATGGACAGAGGAGC
>SJYC01035862.1:0-15010 GCA_006408675.1 Madoqua kirkii
GTGAGCTGGCCTGTGTGTCAGTGTGTGTGTGTGTGTGTGTGTGAGCTGGCCTGTGAGTGTGTCAGTGTGTGTGTGAGCCGGCCTGTGAGTGTGTCCGTGTGTGTGCTTGAGCTGGCCTGTGTGTCAGTGTGTGTGTGCGTGTGTGAGCTGGCCTGTGTCAGTGTGTGTGTGTGTGAGCCAGCCTGTGAGTGTGCCAGTGTGTGTGTGTGAGCCAGCCTGTGAGTGTGTCAGTGTGTGTGTGTGAGCCAGCCTGTGAATGTGCCAGTGTGTGTGCATGAGCCGGCCTGTGAGTGTGCCAGTGTGTGTGTGTGAGCTGGCCTGTGAGTGTGCCAGTGCATATGGTGAGTGTGTTTCCGATCAGTGCACGCAGAAGCGGAGCTCTCTTCTCGGGATTCTGAGTGTCGGGCTCCAGCAGGGCAGGTCTGGGCGGTTGTGTGCGTGGGCCCTGCTCCCTGCTGGGCACCGTGGCGCGCTGAGTGACGTGTGTGCCTCTCGGGTCCTGGGCACTGCCCATGCCCCCTGCCCTCTGCTCTGCCCACCATCACCCAGCCCTGGCTCTGGGCGCCTCGGGACCCCAGCAGACTCTGCTCCCTCCCTGGGGTGCCCGTAGCCAGGTCAGCTGCGACCTGGGGGCACCCTTGTCGGGGTGCGCCTCTGCCACAGGAGGCCCATTCCGTCTCGTCCCCGGGCGCCCGGACAGCGTGGCGGCAGCGTGGGCGCTCCCCCCTGCCCAGAGGGGACGGCTCAAGGAGGCGGCGGGCGGGAGGGCAGGGGCCGCAGTGAGCGAGGTGCGTGTGGCCCGCAGAGCTGACTGGCGCCGACCTGAAGGACTGCGTGAGCAACCACAGCCTGAGCAGCAATGCCAGCCTGCCCAGCGTGCAGAGCTGCCGCCGTCTGCGCGAGCGGAGAGTGGCCAGCTGGGCCGTGTCCTTCGAGCGCCTTCTGCAGGACCCGCTCGGCGTTCGCTACTTCTCCGTGAGTCTGACGGGCAGCAGGCACCCCCTCCAGCGGGACTCGGCAAGCAGGGCAGCCTCCTCCTGCTTCAGCCCCGGACACTCAGTTCCACGGTAGAGGGAGCCTCTCTCTGCTGCGTCAGGGCCTCCGTGAACCCCAGCAGCTGCCTGCGAGATGGGTGGGCCTTCGGGAGGGATGCTCAGCTCCTCGGGCGTCCCCGGCCTTCGGGTTTATCTTCAGGGAAACTCTGGAGAGGCGCTTGGCACCTCTGGTTTCTATGAAAGGGGGAAAATCAGAGTAAAGTGGGGAAGAGACAGCACAGGAGGGGGAGGCCCCCCCGCCGCTGACTGGCCCTCTTCTGATGACTGTGAGATGGGTAATCAATGGTGTTTTCCTTAGGATTTTCTAAGGAAGGAGTTCAGTGAAGAAAACATTTTGTTCTGGCAGGCCTGCGAATACTTTAACCATGTTCCCGCACACGACAAGAAGGAGGTAGGCTCCTCAGGCGAGGACGTTGGGGGTTGGGGGCGGGTGTTTTCAGCCGAGGTTCACACCTAGCACGGTCTGAAAAGTCCACGCACGAATACTTTCACACGATTGAAAAATGCCTCTTTCAGAATGTTTCTTAATATATGTGATATTTAATTTTGCCTAAACTTAGCTTTTGCACAAACGCCTAGAGCCCTGACGCTTCCTCAGCACATGTCCTGCCTGCTGCCCAGTGTGGAAGGGGAGCTGGGAGAGAATCGGGGGTGGGGGCACCTTCCAGGAGCTTCTGTCCGGGCAGCCACGTGCAGGCTGCGTGGGGCAGGCGGGGTCCCGGCACGGCCTGCCCTGAGCGGCCTGCCCCCCACGCTCGGTGCCACGGGGACTGCGTGGCAGGAGCCCCAGCCCAGGTCTTCCGAGCGTTCGGATTGCCCTTTGACAAAATTAGGAGAGGAGATGATTTATTGAAAAGTTCCATGCCAGCTGGCACTTTGGTCAGATTTCAACCAAGAGACGGTTATTAGGTCCCAAGAAGATGTGTCTCCAGGGCCTGCGGCCATGTCAGGCGTTGGGGCTGCAGCAGTGGGTAGGCACAAAAGGCGTGTGTGGGCTGTGTGTCCCGCTCACACGCTGCCCCGTCAGCTCTCCTACGGGCCCGCGAGATCTTCAGTAAGTTCTTGAGCAGCAAGGCCACCACGCCGGTCAACATTGACAGCCAGGCCCAGCTGGCAGACGACATCCTCAGCGCCCCGCACCCCGACATGTTCAAGGAGCAGCAGCTCCAGGTGATGGCCTCGGCGGGGGTGGAGGGTGGGGTCCTGGAGGGCTGCCCCCGCAGGCGCCAGCCCCCTGCAGGGAGTGTAGTGGAACCCTCCCCCGACAGGCTCCCATCACAGGGCCAGAGTTCAGCAGGGCCTGGAGCAGGAAGACCCAGCACCGCGTCCCTGTCTGTTGGCTCCTCTCTGTACGCATCTGCGCGTGGTCACAGGTTCATGGGCGTCGACACACACAGAGCTCCTAGGCGTTTGGGTCTTTTCAGCTTTAGGACGTCACGATGATAAGTGTGTGTGGAACGTAGTGTCGGAGCCCGCATCCACGCGGACCCGGCGTCGGAGCACTTGACCACTGGCCTCAGCAGAGGTTCCTTCTGTTGCCTAGTCACAAAGCTGAAAACAAATTCAGGGAGGTATTTTCTTTGTGTGTATTTATATGTTTGGCTGCGCCAGGTCTTAGCTGCAGCGTGTGGGGTCTAGCTCCTTGCCTGGGGGTTGAACCCGTGCCTCCTGCTCTGGAAGCCTGGAGTCTTAGCCACTGGGCCACCAGGGAAGTCCCAGAGGAAAGTATTTTCAAGGCAGGTCTCACTTCCTTTAGGTTCCGATTGCCTTTGGTTTCGTTCTTATTTAACAAAGTCAAGGTTCTTCACGACTGTCCTTGGCTGTCCTGAGTCCCCTCAGGCGCTAGCTTCACGTAGGTGTGGGAACGGGCTGGTTGTAAGCGTGACCCCAGGGGCTGGCGTGTTACGATAAGCGTGATCACGTGTTGAAGGCCTGGCTGACCCCTCCGGGGGAGGCGAGGGGCTCTGGGAAAAGGCCTGCCCCTTGGGCCCGAGGGCCCGGTTCTGAGTGACGGGCCGACTCTGCATCTTACCAGCAGATCTTCAACCTGATGAAGTTGACAGCTACACGCGGTTCCTGAAATCCCCGCTGTACCAAGAGTGCATCCTGGCGGAGGTGGAGGGCCGCCCGTTGCCCGATGCACAGCAGGTCCCCAGCAGCCCCGCCTCCAAGCACAGTGCCAGCTCGGACCACTCCACCACGTCCACGCCCAAGAAGGTGCCCGCCCCGCCCTCCGGCCTTCCCTGGGAGGGCGCTCTGCAGCCAGCAGACGTCCCCGTTGGCATCTTCTGTCACTCTCAGAGCCTGAAAGGCTCCCACTCCCGGGGCTCCGGGCGGGGCAGGCGGCATGGGCGGGGGCCAGCTGCTGGTCTGGAGGGGCTGGTGGGGCTGCACCTCCCTCGGCACCCCCCCCCCGGGCGTTCCACCCCGCCTCGCTCCCCCTGCATCTCCTGCGACAGTACAGCAGCGTCACACTGTTTTAACAGCGCTTTCCCTTTGACGGCAGTTGAGCGGAAAATCAAAATCAGGACGGTCCCTGAACGAAGAGCTGGGGGACGAGGACAGTGAGAGGAAGCGGAAAGGCGCGTTCTTCTCGTGGTCACGGACTAGGAGCACTGGGCGCTCCCAGAAGAAGAAGGACCACAGCGACCGTCCGAACGGTTCGTGGTCTGTCCTGTGCGGGGGGCGGGAGCACGGAGGAGCCAGTGCGGGCTGTGCTGTGAGCTGGCCCGTGGGGTGGCCGGCGGGGGCCGCGGGGCAGCTCCGGGTCCTCTGAGAGGCGCGGGGTACGTCCACCCCTGCCTCCCCAGCCTGGGCACCCTGCGGGGGGCCTGGTGCCTGGCACTCAGCCCCCGTCTTGCCCGAGCAGTCATAGATGCTCTTTGTAGAAAGTTTGGAGGATACAGCCAGGAGAAAAGAGGGAAACACAGGTGTCTGCCTTTTGTCCACCCGGACAGCGCTTGCTTTTCTGCGGTGTGCCAGGGTCCACGAGCCTGTCTTTTGAAGGAAATGTGACACCATAGCTCGGTTATCAAGCGTTTTTAAGTCGCCATTCTGTTATTGCGGTTCTTAAAGGTCAGCAGTCTAGAGCTTTCCCCCCATGCTTCTTTCTCATGTGTGGCTGAGAAGAGAGGGTGAGGGGCCGAGGGTGTTGCTGGGAGGAGATGGCGGGGCAGCAGAGGACGGGGCCGCTTCCACAGACTGCCGTGAGCGGGGTTATTTTCCAGCAAGTAACCTGGAGGCTCAGGCCTGGTCCCCAGAGTTAGACCTGGAGCCCATCAAGGGCTCAGACAGGGAGCAGCTGAGGAAGGGGTGGAGGCGGCCTCCCTGTAGCCGGGGCCCGCGCTGTGCTGGGCGGTGTGTAGAGTGTGCGCGTCTCCTCCTCGGGGCAGCCGCAGAGCAGGCCTTGGGCCCCTTTTACAGAGGGCTGGGGGTCCTGTGCGCTTGTGGGGCCCTCAGGCTCCGGGCGGCGCTGGGACAGCAGTCCTGCCACAAGGAAGGGCAGACGACTGGGGGATGGGGGCGCCGTGGTCAGTGGGATCAGGGGCCCCCGAGGACCCAAGATGGGAGTGTGCCTGCCTCTCTAGGGCTGTGCCCCCAGGCAGGACCCCAGGAGGCCAGGGCCCCCACACCCCGATTTTCAGAGAGCCACCTGGAAGGGCACTAAACCCTGAGTCCAGGGCCCTCCCCAGGGGTTTAGGAAGGTGGTCAATGGACCCTGGGGGCCTCCGTCTAATCGGACCCCTGCTCAGCCCCAGGGCCCTGCACAGGGGCCTGATCCGGGAGTCAGCCTTTCTGCGGCAGAGTAGTCGCAACTCTCAGACCATAATTAGCTCCGTTAGTGACATCAGACAGTGTGATCATCGCTGGTTCAGGACTCCCGGGAGCTGACAGTGCAGCGGTGGTGACCCGCTGCCTGTTAAGCCGCGTGCAGGGATGACAGTTGTGGATGAGAGGGGCCCCGAGGCCCTGCGCTCGCTTGTATGTTGACTGTGAGGCAGGGGCAGGGGCAGGGGGTTGGGGGGCGCACGGCCACAGACAGAGCCGAGCACAGGCCTGGGTCGGGCTCCTGGCTCCGCTGGGTGCCAGGCTCCTGCCCCCAAGTACGGCTGTCCAGCCTGAGCCACTGGGAGTGTGGGCCCCCAGCCACGCTTGGGGGGTGGCTGCGTTAGGTGAGGAGGCGTGAGGCTGGTGCAGTCGCGTGTCCTGAGTGCCCATGTCCCCACAGATGCCCTGCACGCCAACGGGGGCCTGGGCCGCCGGGAGCACAGGGCTCTGTGTCCTCAGCCGGGAGCCTGGACCTGGTGAGTGCCTGCCCTTGTCCACGGGGCTTCTGGGAAGAGCGGGGATTTGTTTCCCAGCCTTTGTTCTCGCGGGCACGTGTCTCTGGACGCCCACGGGAGCAGCAGGTGCTTGTCTTTCAGCATCTGCACGCCCGCAGGGCCGTGAGCTCTGAGCTCCGACACCCTGCGGCCGCACCCATACACAGGGGGTGGTGCCCGACCTGCCCGGCCCCGCTCCCCTCACCCTGCTGAGCCGCCTGCCGGGCCCCCACTTCCAGTGACATGGAGGAGGCGTCGGCAGACCGGCTGGCTTCTTAGCTGCTGTCTGACGCCAGCTTTGGAAAACCTTGTTGTCAGCAGCCTAGTCTCTTGAAATGGTCAGGCGGCGGTTAATGTAGGATGCGTTCTTCTCCAGCTGAGGCAGCACCAGGTAGAGTTGTCAGGCGGACCATGCACCCGTGGCCCAGCGGCTTCAAAGGCGTGTGTATCACATGAGCATCTGAGAAGGGCACCCTGGGGCCATTTTCTATCCGTCTGCCACCTACAGACTAGTTTTCTGAAGTCACATTTGGGTGAAAGGGATTTTCCGACCCCAGGAGGAGAGTGTGTTACGAACCTGAGGAGCAGGGTAGGTCAGACCTTAGGAGGATGTTTGTGGGGAGCCCCTTCCGGCGGGCGGGGCTCCTGTGGCTCAGGGACCCGGAGGAGCATCGTGGACGGACCTGGGGTCTGCCCGGGGAGCTGGGCCACTAGGTGGCTCCTGCCTTGCCCTGGGACCCGGCTCTGAGTGCACCCGGGCTCGCCGCCTCCACACCATGCAGACGCCACAGCCCTGCTCTGCCCCGGCCCCTTCCCCTGGCAGACAGGGCTCCCCGCCATGGGGCCTGGGCCGTGGGCCCCGCAGGCTGCAGCCCCCAGCCTTCCCCCGGAGGAAGGGCCTGGGGCCCTTGTTACCCGACGCCGCCTCCCTCCACCTGCTCCTCTGACCTCGGACGTGTGCTGCTCCCCCTGAGCCTCGGCCAGGCCGCCCCACCTCACCCTGCTGTCCGTCAGCCCGCTCCTCCCAGAAAGGCCTCCCGTCCTGGGAGGCCGGGCAGAAAGAGCCAGGAAAGGGACCAGAAGCAGCAGGGGTTAGGCCGCAGGCCCCCAGCGCTGGCCCAGCCCGCCTCATAGCCGAGGCCCCCACACTGAGCAGCCCACACTGAACAGCTCGTGGGCCCCACGCGGCTCCAGGGGTGGCTCCATGTACTTCTGGGTCAGGAGGCCACCACCGGACCCCCGGAAGCCACAGCGGAGAGACCTGTCCTGTTCTGAGCAGGAAAGCCATGTGGCTAGCTGCAGCCTAACCCTCGTGAGAGTTAGACCCAGAGGTTGGGGGGTGGGCCTGTCTGGCCGGCGCCCGAGGGTGAGAGAGGTGCTGGCTCCCTCCCGTGTCGGCTGGAGGCCCTGCGGCGCAGCGTGCACTTGTCAGAATGGGTCGTGTGCTCATGTGCTGGAGCTGGGTGTGCACAGGGGGCGCCCTGCTGCCCCGCCCGCATGTGCAAGCAGTGCCCGCCTTGCCCGAGCACCCTGCCCTGTGCTCACCCCCGTGTCTCCCTGCCCCCAGCCAGAGGCCTGCAGGACCCTCGTGCCCGAGCGGGACAAGCCGGCCAAGCACTGCAGCGTCCAGCTGCCGGACGGGACGGCCTGCGTGGTGCTGGTCAGGGCTGGGCTCTCCATCAAGGACGTGCTGGCCGGGCTCTGCGAGCGGCACGGCATCAACGGGGCTGCCGTGGACCTCTTCCTGGCAGGCGGGGACAAGGTGCGGCTGCGGGGACCTCGGGCCTTTCTCCGGGGGGTGCCTGTCCCGTGGGGGGCCGGCCCACCCCTGTCTATCCACCTCACCTCTGCCGGAGGCCCGGCCGGGAGCCTGGCCCGGCTGTGAGCTCCCTCTGCAGGCAGCCTTCTCCGGGCTCTGCAGCGGCGCTGGCTCCCCGCGGCCGCGTGCCCGGCCCCCGCTGACAGCCCTCTCTGTCCCTTCCGTGTGCGCAAAGCCTCTGGTGCTGCATCAGGACAGTAGCATCTTGGAGTCCAGGGACCTGCGCCTAGAAAAACGCACTTTATTCCGGTAAGAAAAATGCAGCTGCTGGTTCCATAAGGTTCCAAAGCCACAGGGCCGTTTCTGACCACTTGCTCTGCTGGCCTCCACTTTGCTGGGACGGGAGGGCCGACACCCCCACTGTGAGCTTGGAAGGAGCAGGAGCTCCCGGGGCCAGAGGGTCACGCTCCCTGCCGGTGACCGCTGTCGGGCTGCACCAGCGCAGGGCCGTCCGGTGGGGTGGCCGCTCCTTGGCGGCTGTGACCGCCCTGGCAGCCCCCAGGTCCTGGAGAAGCCCCCGCGGGTGCTCGCTGTGGAACCCGGGCTGCCCTGGTGATGGCGGCTCTGTGGGGGCCGCTGTGCTCTCGAGGGAGAGCGTCTGCGTGAGGGTTGCACGTGCGTGTGGCAAACGTGTGCTTGTTTCTCCCCCTCTGCCCAGGCTGGATCTGGTGCCGATTAACCGATCGGTGGGACTCAAGGCCAAGCCCAGCAAGCCCGTCACGGAGGTGCTGCGTCCCGTGGCGGCCAAGTATGGCCTGCGCCTGAATGAGCTGGTGGCCCGGCTGGTGAGTGACCAGCTGACCGGGCACCCAGGGCCCTCTGTGTGCCAAGCTGCCCACGAGCTCCTGCCTGCCGGGATGCAGTGTGCCCCCAGTCATCCACAGAGCTGCGGCATCGCAAGGGGTGGGCGAGGAACCGCTGGCAGCGCCCGGAGCCCTGGGAGGTCGTCACCCCCGCCCGCCTGCTTCTCACTCTGCAGTGGAAACACTGTTTGTGCCTCCGTTGTGCCCTCTGGGTTTAGGCTGAGATTTGGGGGTTTTGGCCCAAGGAGGCCAAGAAAAGAAGCAGAGGGAACCCCTGCAGCCTCCCGCCATTGGCACATTTGACCCGACGTCAGTTCAAGGGCGGGAGCTGCCCGAACCATCCACACCGGCCCTGCATGTGCCCACCAACTGCCCGGCTGCCCACACGCTGAGGGTCTGCTGGTGCTGTGGCATTTCCCAGCCAGCCATGGGGTTACTTGGTGAACAAGTTAAGGAGGGACAGAGTAGAGTCCCACCCTGTCGCCGGAGGGTGTCTGGGGAGACTCGGGCCAGTAGGTTCCGACCTGTCCCCACACGCGCCACATATTTGCTTTGAGATGTGACTCGGGACCCACTGGGGGCTTTCCCATGGCTCAGCGGTAAGGAATGCACCTGCAACATAGGAGTCACAGGAGACACGGGTCCCTGGGTGGGGAAGATCCCCTGGAGGAGGAAATGGCAACCCACTCCAGGAGGAATGGCAAACCACTTCTTGCCTGGAGAATCCCATGCACAGAGGAACCTGGTGGGCTATAGTCCATGGGGTCACGAAGAGTCACACGTTGAAGCGACTGAGCAGACACCTGCGGCCCCTTGGCCTGTGTTCTCCTTTCTTTACAAAACACACTGAATCAGAACTACGATTGCAAGTATTTTTAGGACTTTTATATTCTCTGAGATGAGCTCCACAATTGTTCAGAAATTTTGAAGTGAGACAGAGAACCAGTCTCGAGGGGAGACCAGGGCTCCCCCACCAGCTTGGGATGGTGGAGGAGGGGATGGGGGAGCGTGCCCCAGAATCTGGAGTCTGGCATACGCCCGATGGAGAGGGGCACCGCCTGGGCGCCACGCGGCCTCCCTGCCCTCCCGTGGCTGTGATCCTAAGCCGCAGCTAACGCTTTGTGCCTGTAGCCCTATCTGTAAAGTGGGGGAGTCAGGGCAGCTTGCTGTGGGGCTTCTGTCCCGGGGGGCTGGCTGGCTGGCTTGCTCCTTCCCTGCTGGGGCCTGAGCCAGAAGGGCAGTCCAGCCGCGCCAGGGGAGGGGCCGGGGGAACTGGGGAGGGCAGAATGCGAGGCTGCGGCTGCCCTGGGACCCTCTCGCAGACCCTCCTGGGTGAGCTGTGGGCCACCGAGGCCAGGAGCTCATGAGCCCCCTGGACCGCTTGTCCGCTCCCCACTTGCTGGAGCTTTGGCTGGGTGTCCAGTTGCTAGGTAGTTCAAGAGTCAGACTGAGCGTTCAGATTGTTTTTAACAGAAGCTGCGGGACTTTAACAACAAAACAGTCTCCCAGGGACGAAGGGCAGGACCCTGGGCCTCAGGCCCGCCTGCTTCCGGCTCTCAGGGAGGGGCACGAAGCCCCACATGTGCCTCCTGGCACACTGAGGACCAGCGAGGTGGGCTCGGGGTCGCCCCCTCCAGGCTGAGAGTGGTCCTGAGGCTTCGGCCAGCTTAGCGTGGGGACGCAGCTGTTAGTGGTGCCACCACGTGACCCCACCCCCGAGTCTTCAACCCAACTTGGTGTAGCCTGCAGCTGGCTCTGGGTGGTAGCTCCATTCACGTGGGTTCCTCAGGGTGCCTGCACTTGGGCAGGCCTGCCAGCGCTTGGGATCTGTGTCATTCCACGTCAGGAGTCTGGGGTGGTCTGGCTGGCAGAAGGAACACACGGGTTGCTCCGGAGAGCTCCGGCCTGCGTGGGCTGCTCCTGACGCTGTCTCCGTCTCTAGAGTGGAGAGAAGGAGCCCCTGGACCTTGGGGCCCCCATCTCGAGTCTGGATGGACAGCGGGTCATCTTGGAGGAGAAAGACCCTTCCCGAGGGAAAGGTGAGCGGAGAGGTGCCGGCTCCTGGGCTCTGCTGAGCGGGTCTCAGCGGTCTCCCGGGCCCCGCCGCTCCCCACCGTTGCCGAGCTCAAGCCTGATGGGCATCTGATTGTGGGCAGGAGCTCTGGGGCCTTGCCGAGTGAGTCTCCTCTGCTGGGAGAAGGGCGACAAGCCCTGCCGAGACCCCGGGCTGCCCCGGGGTGGCCTAGCGTGCCCTGGAACATGCTCTGCTCCTGGGGGCCCCCCATCCTCTGCACAAGGGCCCGGGACCCCAGGGCGTTGCTGCCGCTCCGGGCCCAGTGGTGGCTGAGGTGGGGCCTGGTGGGGCGGTGACGGCCCGTGCACCAGGCGGCAGTGGTTTGCGGCTCTCCCCACGCTCATGGCCTTGCCCTTGACCTTGGCCTTGGCTGCGCGGCTTCTCGGGAGAGCGATCCCCGCAGCAGTGTGACCACTGGGGTTCTCTCAGGTCACCTGGCCTCCCCTTGGGTCTCGGGGACCAGCACTCCCTGGAGCACTCAGCCCCTCCCAGGCAGAGGGTAGTGGAGCCGTGCCTCCTGCAGGGAGCCCTTGGAGTCCACTGAACAGGGCAAGTGGAGGGCCGGGCCGGGAGCTGCCCCGTCCCTTTCCCTGGCTGACTCAGCTCTGAAGTGGGGCGCTGGCCACTCGTCTGTGTCCCCCGGGCGACCTGCGCTGTGGTGACCTCTCCGCCCTCAGGGCTCCAGCGCAGCCCCTCGTCCCCCTCGGCCCATCTGGTCTCTGAGAGTGCAGTGCGCTCTCCCCTTGCCCGGCGGCCAGTCTGGGGGCCCGAGCAGCCTGAGCAGGGTGCGGGTGCTCAGCGCCCCCTCCAGGGTCTGATGTGGTCGGACCCCCTGGCCCGTGTGCACAGGTAAGCCTGAAGGTGCAGCCGCGGGCAGGTGTGAGCCGGGTGCGGGATGCTGCCCACAGATGGGACGGCAGGTCTGCGGCGGCCCGTCCTGGGCCAGAGCAGTGGCCGTGCACCGGCAGGGCTGGGGGCCAGCCTGTGGCCCTGACCTGGGGCAGGGGCCGTGGGTGAAAACACGTAAGGAATGTGAGAGCCTCCTGCCTTCTAAAGGCGCTCCTGCCAAACAGTCTCCAGGAGGCCCTTCCAGAGGCCCTTTGGCTTCCCTGCAGCTTTGCTCTCAAGGATGTATAAACGTCATTGTATTGATATGGAGATGGGTTTGCAGTTCATGCAGTATAAAGTCTGTCTCAACTGTGTTTGGTGTCCACAGATAAACAGAGAAGTGCACCGGTCAGACAGAGCACAGCTGTAAACGCCAGCGCCAGGAATCACTCGGCTACGGTAATTTCCCCTCGGCCTGTACCTGCGAAGCTTGGGGGCGGCGGCCCCGCGGCTCTCTGCTCCAGTCGGGCCTGCGCCCCTGGGTGGGGGGTTCTTCTAGGGCCCCTTTGTGCTGCCCACTCCCACTGGCCTGGGAATTGCTGGGTGGGTGTGTGTGCCTCACATACTGTCTTTATTGCAACTGACTTCTGCAACTCATGTAAAGTCCAAATCCGTGCAGTCTGTGTTTCCAAGTCCCCTGTTGTGTAACTGATGAACGTGCTGTCGTGTCTGCAACGTGAGTGGAACTCTGACTTTCCTTCTGACACAGGGAGAGGAGAGAACGCTAGGCAAGTCTAATTCTATTAAAATTAAAGGAGAAAATGGGAAGAATGCTAGGGAGCCCCGGCTTTCAAAGAGAGAAGAATCTATTGCAAAGATTGGGAAAAAAAAAAATCAGAAAATTAATTTGGACGAAGCAGAGGGTACGTGTACTTTTTAAAACTTGCACGTTTTTCGTGAATGCGTAGGATCCCTAGAACCTTCTCTGGGTTATGCCACTGGGGTGACTGTGACCCCTTCACACTGAGAAGTCACCCGCGTGGGTCTGCAGCTGTCGGTGTATCCTTACTAAAGCCCCAGTTTTCAGCCCGAGGGCCGGGCCCTTCGGGAGTTAGGGAGCCCCCGCTTGAGGCTGCAGCAGGTGGTGGTCTCTGTGTCCCCCTCACTGCGAGGTCCGGCTCGGAATCCCTGGGGCGGGCCTTTGCCAGGGGGCGGGCCCTCGCGAGGGGAGGATCCTGTCAGGGGGCGGGCCTTTGGCAGGGGGCGGGCCCTCGCGAGGGGAGGATCCTGTCGGGGCGGGCCTTTGCCAGGGGCCGGGCCCTCGCGGGGGCGGGTCCCAGGTGAGGCGGAGCCCTGGGGGCACTGACCGCCCTGGTCAGAGGCCGGCAGGAGACGCTGTGAGTCAGCCGTGGGGCTGGCCGCCCACGCTGCCCCTGGACCGCAGGACGAAGGAGGGCAGCGCGTGAGAGCCAGGGAGGCGGGAAGCTTTCTCTCCAGAAGCCTGTAACACAGAGAAGCGCTAGGAGCGGCGCCGCTCTGAGCTCTGAGCTGCCCGGTAACGGCTGAACCCGGCAGCACTTCCGCTGGGCTGCCTCGTCTCAGCTCGTGCGCTGCCCGGCCGCGCCTGCGCCGAAGCGCCCACCTGCTGAGCGCCCTCAGGTGTGAGGTTTCAGGCTCCTTGTTGGTCAGAAGCTAAGACTGTAACCTTAGTTAGCTAAGCTAACCCCAAGAAGGCTCAGTGTAGACACCATCTACCTGGGATGGTGGACTCGAGTTACAGCTGAGAACCCGCCCCGGTAAGAACAGGCTTCCCAGGCGGAGCTAGCCTACCGGCAGTGCAGGAGACGCGAGAGGCGCGGCTCGACCCCTGGGTGGGGGCAGTCTGGAGGAACGCATGGCACCCGGCTCCAGTATTCTTGCCTGGAGAGTCCCGTGGACAGGAACCTGGGGGGCTGCAGTCCATGGGGTCACCAAGAGTCGGACACGACTGAGCGACTAACACTGCCACTTGCAGGAACAGGAAAACGGGGCATCCAGGAAGGTCGAGCACCTGGCCAGGGGTGCCGGGGCTGCAGGAGGGGGTCGAGGGCCAGGCATCACTCACAGTGCCCAAGGACGCCCGCTCACAAGTTCTCCAGCGCCAGACACCTGGCTCCTGGCTCTGTCAGGCCGTGGTGTCTGGTCAGCGGCTTCCCTCCTGCTCAGAAGGGAACCAGGTGGCTGCTGCCCCGGCGCCCAGAGCCAGTCCAGGGAGGACCAGAGCCGTGCCCGCGGCCTGCAGCCTCCCGGGCTCTGAGTGGAGGCTAGAGGGTGGGGAGGCGCCGGGGCAGCGGGACAGAACTTTATAGACACGCCGCTTGCATTGGGCCAGAGGGGACCCACTCTAAAACCTGGTCAATGTGGAATTTCTTCCCAGAGTTTTTTGAGCCATTTCCAAAGCTCAGAGCAGCAGAGCAGACGACCAGCGCGGGCTGTTGAGGAAGGAGGACCTCGTGCTGCCCGAGTTCCTGCGTCTGCCCCCCAGCCCCCCAGGGCTCGCCCCCTCCCCTTCAGCCGCTGCCAAGGCCTTCGGCCCGAGAACCGTGACGGGTCACGGCGAAGAGTGGGCACCCCGGCCCCGAGAAAGCCCGGCCAGCAGCCCCGGCTCCGGCGACAGCCTGCCCCTCGGTGCCCCTGGGACCCCCAGCCCGCCAGCCCAGGAAGTGGAGGCCGGCAGCGTCCAGACCGAGGAGGGCGAGCACATAGCCGACCTGACGCTCACGGGGGAGGGGGACATCAGCAGCCCCAACAGCACGTTCCTGCCGCCGCCCCCCGCCCCGCAGGACGCGGCCGCACCTCTGAGACCAGGTACCTCTGGGCGTGCCGCCCCTGCTCCCCTTTGACTGCCCTCCTCCCACTGGCCCCGCGCCGTCCGCCTGGCATTGACGTTGTCCACACAGTTTCCAATTAAAACGAGAGGGCGGTGGGAAGTGAACCCCCCGCCCGGAGTCTCTCGCGGGAGGGTTCAGCGTGCTTCCTCCTCGGTGACCGTGCTTGTCCGGGCTGCCCCGCCCTCTCTGAGAGGACCCAGCGCCGCTGAGGTCGGAGAGTGGCCAGGACAGTGGGAGGGGGCGGCGGGCACCGAGGAGGCCTCCTGTGGCCACCCGGCCCTGGCGCTCCCCTGCACCTCTCCCCAGTCCGGGGCAGTAATGCCACCAAGCAAGGCCCTGGAGATTTCTGAAAAATGTGTGTTATTTTTACAATCTAGATCGCTAGCACTTTTGAGTATTTTAATCTCGATTGAAAAAAACAATTTTATGTCTTGAGCAAGTGCTCAAGCCCTGTGTGGCTTAGAGCCCGAGGCCCACGGAGCCCCCAGGCCCGGCCGCCGGGGCTGCTCCCCCTCTGCACATCGGTCAGGGCACGTGGGGGCCCACGGACCTGGGGTTCCCTCACCCTGGAGGTCAACACAGTTCCTCCAGATGGAAGCGTGAACGTGTTACGTGAGCCGGTCCAGAGACGCATGAATGTTGGCTGGGAAAACGAGGCCCCCGGCCTCCTGGAGAAGGGGCTCAGGGGCCACATCGCTCCGCCTGCGGAGGGCCACGCCCGCGGGGCGGCTCCTCGCCTCCTGGGGTGCACGGACCTTCCCTGTGGGCTGCACTGCGGCCGGGAAGGCTCCCTTTGCCTGAGTCCTGCCTGGGACGGGTCCTCTGGGACCCGCAGCCGCATCTCTGGGGACCCCGGGCCGCGGTGGTCTGACTCAGTGCGTGGGATGGCTCTGGAGGACCGGCTGTGTGGGTGGGCTCCCCGCGGAGACCCAAGCCGGGCCTCCTGTTCGCATGTGGCCTGCTCTGCGACCCCGTCTCCCTTGCCATCCCCTGCACACTGCCGCTGCGCCTGTGCTCCTCCAGGAGAAATAAACTCTACGTCTGACCATCGGACTGCTTGAAAACTCTTTCCTCCTTCATTTGACAACCTATCTTCTCTTTAGAAAACGATTGATGTATTTAAATCCATGGCAAACACTGCACATTTCCGTGTAATGCACTGTTTAATATACTGGCTTTTGAAAATAGACCCCTCTAGGTACACTTGGGCGCCTCGGGTGTGTCTGCAGACAGAGCTGC
>SJYC01035864.1:0-25254 GCA_006408675.1 Madoqua kirkii
TAGCGGAACGGGAACCTGCAGGAAGTGGTGGGTCCCGGTCCCTGCGCCCCCGCGCCCACCCTGGAGGCCCTCCCGCCCTCTGCCCTCCCGACTCCGCCCTGAGCCCAGCACGCAGCAGGTGCAATGAACGAGTGAGGGCCCGAGCGGGAGAGCGCTCCAGAGCGGCTGGCCAGCCAGCCCGAGTCGGGGTCGGGACGAGCTGGTCTCTGGGTGCCCTCCCCCACCAGCACCCCCCTCACCCCCAGGTGTGCCACGACGCACAACTACGACCGGGACAGGGCCTGGGGCTACTGTGTGCAGGACCCTGCTCCCCAGGGGGGCCCAGGTGGGTGCCTGGGGGTCAGGAGCCGGGGGTGGGAGTGATCTCTTGGGGGGAGTCAGAGCTGAGCTGGGCTGAGGGCTCCTGTCCTGTCTCCGGCTCATCCTACTGCAGGCCTGGGGACTGGAGGAGCCATCCGCCTGGGGCCTGCATCAGGGGGAACGCCTGCCCACCCACAAGGCAGGGTCCTGCCCTCTCTGGGGGCCACAGAGCGGCTCTGGCTATTGCTGGGGCCACGCCGCCCCCTGCTGGTCAGGCTGGGCCCCGCAGGTCCCCGTGCAGGGTGTGAGGCTGGGGGAGTGTGCTGCCTGTCGGGGTCTGGCTCTTGGGGGTGTTGGATGCAGAGCCAGAGGCCTGCCTGCCCAGCCTCCGAGAGCTGGGCAGGGGTAGAGCGGGGAGGGTGGAGGCCTGCAGGGCATACATGCCCTGAAGAGCCTTAGAAGGGGTATCTTGAAGGCGGCAGGCCCTCAGCAAGCAGGGAGTGTCATGGTGTGGGTCGGGGGCCTGAAGCCTGCGGGACTCTGAGACGCCTCCCTCCCTTGCGCGCGTGTGCCCAGCTCCCCGGGACCCCTGTGCCTCTGGCCCCTGCCTCCATGGGGGTTCATGCTCCAGCACGCAGGACCCCGGATCACACCACTGCACCTGCCCTGAGGGCTTCACCGGCCCGGACTGCGGCACAGGTGAGCGGGGCAGCGGGGCGGGGGCCGCCGGCCACAGGCGGGGCGGCAGCTCACTGTACACCCCCCACCCCACCCCGCCAGCAAAGTGCTTTGACGAGAGCCGCTACGAGTACCTGGAGCCGGGCGACCGCTGGGCCCGTGTGCACCAGGGCCGCGTGGAACAGTGCGAGTGTGCGGGGGGCCAGGTCCGCTGTGAGGGGACCCGTCACACAGGTACTTGAGGGTGCTGCCCGGAGGGGCGGGCCACGTCACTGAGCTGCGCTCTGGGAAGGGACTTCCCGGGGCCCCCAAAGAGGGGCGCTGGGGTGGGAAGCAGGCCTAGGCACCCCACCCCGCCCCCGGCTCGGGGCCAAGGCCTAGCTCCTGAGTGCTCCCCCCAGCTTGTCTGAGCAGCCCCTGCCTCAACGGGGGCTCCTGCCACCTGATCGTGGCCACTGGGACCACCGTCTGCGCCTGCCCCCCAGGCTACGCTGGGCGGCTCTGCAACATCGGTGAGTAGCCCAGCCTGGAGCGGTGTGAGCCCCATGTCTTGCACGGCCCAGCCTCACCGCGCTCCCACCGCCCACAGTGCCTGCCCAGCACTGCTTCGTGGGGACCGGCACCGAGTACCGAGGCGTGGCCAGCACGGCGGCCTCGGGCCTCAGCTGCCTGGCCTGGAACTCCGACCTGCTCTACCAGGAGCTGCACGTGGACTCCGTGGGCGCCGCGGCCCTCCTGGGCCTGGGCCCCCACGCCTACTGCCGGTCAGCACTGTCCCCACCGCCCTGACCCCTCTGCTCGGGAGGCCGCCCAGGGAGCGGAGCCTGGGGTCGGGGCTCAGGGCCGCCGGCAGGAGCAGAGGCTTCTGCGGGGCGGGTGGGGGTAGGACCACCGCCCCCAGCAGGCATCCCCATCTCCCACCCTGCCTCTGAGGGGCCGTGACCCCACCCACCCGCTTGTCCCTGCGCCCCAGGAACCCAGACAAGGACGACAGGCCCTGGTGCTACGTGGTGAAGGACAGCGCCCTCTCCTGGGAGTACTGCCGCCTGGCGGCCTGCGGTGCGTGCAGCGGGAGGTGGTCTCGGGAGGAGCAGGGTGGGCACCGGGCTGGCCCCACCCCCACTGGGGTCTCCCCACTCCACCTCCATGCCCGGCCCTCTCTCCCCAGAGGACCACGGGAGACTGAAGCTCACCACAGCAGGGCTGGACCAAGGCCACGCAGTGGGTCGGCACCAGAGGTCAGGGGGCCCAGGCATTCTGCACTGTGCCCGGACGGTCCCCACGGACACGTATAGCTGGGTGTCCCTGGGGTCAGCCCCTGGGGAGTAGGCGGCTCCAGGAGGCCAGCCTGCCCTCTGGCCCCACTGCCCCAGGGCTCTCTGACCCATCCCGGGTTGGCTCTGGGGTCCCAGGCTGCTGGAAGGGGCAGGAACCCCTGCCAGGCCTGCTGGGCCACCCTGGCTCTGCAAAGCCTGTGACCAGGCACAGCTCTCATCCTGCAGGTGAGAAAATCAGGCTCAGCGGAAGTCCTGTGCCCAACCCCCACGGGCAGAGCTGGGCCTGAGCAGGGCTCCTCTTTCTGAGGAGCTGCCTAGGCGGGGGCTGGAGGCAGGTGAACCACTGGGGGCCTAGAGAATCCTGGACACAGCCAGGACCTGCGGCGTGATCCAGTGATCTGTGTCCCCAGAATCCCTGGCCAGGATTCAGCCCCCGCCCACCGAGGCCCTGCTGATCCTGCCTGGGCCCGAAGCCGCTGGACCAGCTGGACGCCAGACCTGCGGCAAGAGGCACAAAAAAAGGACATTCCTGCGGCCCCGCATTATCGGCGGCTCCTCCTCGCTGCCCGGCTCCCACCCCTGGCTGGCCGCCATCTACATCGGGAACAACTTCTGTGCGGGGAGCCTCGTCCACACCTGCTGGGTGGTGTCTGCCGCCCACTGTTTCTCCAACAGGTGAGCGGCCCTGGGTCCCCCCTCCAACCATCCGCCTCTCCGCCCGCCCGCCCGCCCAGCCTTACACGCGGCGTCCCGGCTCCACCGCCAGCCATCCGCGCGCACACGCCCGCTGCTCCTAAGCGTCACCCGCGCGTCCCCACCTTACCCGTGTAAGCCCCGTCCTTCCGTCCCTCCGCTCCCCGTAGCCCCTCTGACTCAGGTGGGGCTCCGCGCTCAGCTCGGTACTGGGCCGGGAGACTGCGGGAGCCGCCGCGCTCCTGCCCCGGGGCGCAGTCCCCAGTCTCTGGCCGGGTGGCCGGTCCTCTCCTGGGCGCTGCCCAGTCTGGAGCTTGGGGCGCGGCGGGGCGGGGTGGCGCGCCTGCGCGGCAGGGCGGTGGGCGTGGTCTTCCCGGAGGCCCCGCCCCTTCCGGCCCCGCTTCTGCCCAGAAGGAGCAGGTGGCCCCATGTAGGGGCCCGGGGAGCCCGAGGTCCTGCCCACTCGGCTCCTCCGGGTGGACAAGGACGGCCGGGGCTGGCGTCCGGGGTTGGGGTCAGGGGTGTGAGGCCCACGACCACACCCCAGGGGTAGGAGCAGCGAGCTCAGAGCCGGGAAAGGCCTGCCCATCCACCTCTCCTAAATTCTCTGCCTTGAGGGGAAGGGGCTCTCTTGGGGTGAGGGGAGGGGTCCAGTGTCATCCCAGGGGTCAGGGGCTCGGGGCAGGCTGGGGTCTGGCTGCGTGAGAGTCCGAAATGAGCACCCCTCCAGTCACCCTAAGGACTACGCCGCGCGGGGGGAGGCGGTGGGCACCAGCCCTGTGCTGAGTGATTGTGGCCTGGGCTGCTCCCTTCCCGGCTGGACCTGTGAAACGCGCCCTGGAGCCTCCCCTGTACGCAGTGGAGTGGGGGTGGTTAACAGACTGGAGGAGGGGAGCCTCTCTCCTCACATCAGGGGAGGGGCGCAGCTGGGTGAAGGCACCCACCCTCCGTGGGCGGGACCCCAGAGCAGGGCCCCAGGCCTGGGCTGAGCGCGGCTGCAGCAGGGTGTGCATGGACGGGTGTGATGGGGTCAGCGAGGCAGAGGCGTGCTCAGGCTCCCGGACCCCCGGGTGACTCATAGGAAGGCCTGCTTCCAGGCCAGGGCACCGGGCAGAACCGTGCCCCAACCTGGACCTGCACTCGCTTGGGCCCCATTCAACACCAGGCCCACCTGGACACACGAGAGGCCCCCAGCTCACGCGGGCCTTGGCCCTCTTAGAGGTGGTGCTGCCAGGACTGCGGGTGTGGCCAGAGCCCGTCACGCCCCACCACACGACAGCCCGCTGCACCCCTGCCCAGCTCTCCCCAGAGTTTGGGGGCGGGGGCACTGCACAGTGCCGGAGGGGCGACTGCAGGGCCCGAGGGTCGTGCCGCCACCAGCCCCCGCCGCACAGCCCCCCCAGGGAGAGCGTCTCTGTGGTCCTGGGCCAGCACTTTTTCAACCGCACGACGGACGTGACACAGACGTTTGGCATTGAGAAGTACATCCCGTACCCGCTGTACTCGGTGTTCAACCCCAGTGACCACGACCTTGGTGAGGCTCCGCTGGGCCAGGCCAACCTGGGGGAGTCCTCAGACTCTCCCTGGAGGGGGGTCGGGGGAGGGCGGAGGGAGGGAGAAGGTGAGGAGGAGGGGAAGGTTGTCTGCAGTTCCCTCTGGGGCCTCCCGGGACACAGCCCCCACGGCCCAGCGGGCTGCCCCCCAGTGTGACTCCGTGGCCACCTTCGGCTGTCACGGGCCCCCGCGTGGCAGGCTAACCTCCGACCTTTCTCCTGCCCAGTCCTGATCCGGCTGGAGAAGAAAGGGGAGCGCTGCGCCGTCCGCTCGCAGTTTGTCCAGCCCATCTGTCTGCCCGAGCCCAGCAGCCCCTTCCCCGCGGGATACAAGTGCCAGATAGCGGGCTGGGGCCACCAGGATGAGAGTGAGTTCGGGCAGGGGGCCAGGGTCATGCCCCCAGGAGCGGCGGCCCGACCTGGCCTGAGCACCCCACACCCCATGTCGGCCTGCAGACGTGAGTGGCTACTCCCCCTCTCTCCGGGAGGCGCTGGTGCCCTTGGTCGCGGACCCCAAGTGCAGCAGCCCTGAGGTGTACGGGGCCGACATCAGCCCCAATATGCTGTGTGCCGGCTACTTCGACTGCAGGTCAGACGCCTGCCAGGTTAGCCAGGACAGCCCGCCACCCCGGAGCTTGGAGCCGCAGGCCGGAGGCACTTTCAGGGTGGGGGTGCGGGAGGCTGGGGCGAGGGGTGGTGGGCGGTTTCCGGGTGGGTCTCAGGCCCTAACGGGCCGTTCTGCACAGGGGGACTCTGGCGGGCCACTGGCCTGCGAGAAGAACGGCGTGGCCTACCTGTACGGCATCATCAGCTGGGGTGACGGCTGCGGGAGGCTCAACAAGCCTGGTGTCTACACCCGCGTGGCCAACTACGTGGACTGGATCAACGACCGGATTCGCCCGCACAAGCGGCCCTCGAGTCCCTCCTGAGCCCGCCTCTACCTCGGGCTCTTGTGTCCTACCGTTCCCTCCTTTCTGCCAATAAAGATGTTTTCAAGACCTTGCCCACACTGCCGGCCCCTCTGCCCAAGCCCCCAGCCCTGCCTTTCCTCCCAGGCCATGACCCCCCACCTGGCTTTGTGGATGACGGGCCCTCAGGGCTGGGGACACCCCCCCCCGAGCCAACACCCCAGCTGCCCTTCCTCAGTGGAGAAGGGAGCCTGCGACCGGGAGGGGTCTGGCCCCACAGCCTGGAGACTCAGGTCAAGAGATGTGGGTGGGACCTTCTTGCCAGCCAGGCTGGTCTCAGACCCTCCTCTGCCCTTTCTTGACCCCCAAACTGCTCCGGCCACCCCGGCCTCCCTGTGTTCGTGAAGCTGAGCAGCCCCTCGCTCACCCTGCTCCCACTGCTGCCCCTACCCCTCCACGCAGCCTCTTGACGTCCTGGGAGGCCTGGCAGTCAGGTCCTTTCCAGTCCCTCCCCATCGTCACACACAGGTAGGCACAGACCCCTCCTCTCTTGGCCCCGTCTCAGCAGGACTGCATTCAGACCTGACCGATGGGGCTGGAGAGCCCTGCTGCCCTCCCGTAGCGGGAAGTCCAGTGGTCAGCCACAGCCTCTTACCAGGAGATCACGGGTTTCCACAGGGACCCCTTCTCCAGCAGATTTTGTGTTTTGCTCTGTCTGCCCGAATAGGGTCTCGTGGCCACACCCAGCTTCTGGGGAGGCTGGGAGGGCAGGGAATAGAGTTGTCAGGACAGGATCAGACATCACCAGGAAGGCGCCCGGCCCCCTGGCAAAGCCAGAGGAAGAGAGATGACCACAGTGGGTGCCCGCTGCCCAGCGCCTGGGTGGGGCTCAGAGCTGCCAGTGGCCTGGGGCTCATGTGGGCCACAGCTGGGGTGGCAGAGGCCGGTGCTGGCCCCCGTCCCCCTGAAAGCACAGCCCCTCCCACTGGTGGACCTGGGCCTCTGACTGCCCGTTCTCGGCCTCCAGGAACACTGTGGCTTCAGTGCCCCCGGACCTATGCCTGGTGTGAGCTCTCCTCAACCTTGTTCCCTGTGGGTAGGGAGTATGGATCTGTTAAAGAGGTGACGTGCGTCTATAGATGGTCCGAGAGTCAAGCCAACCTTGTATTCCTGGAGCGAGCTGTGCTGAGTCAGGGAGGGAGCCAGCTACCTTCTGTGGGCTGCTCCAGACTTCCTCCCCACCTTGCACTGTGCCCCGTCCGCTGACCCCGATGGGCTGCGTCAGTGGGCTCCTGTGCCTTTGGGTGGGAGGAGCCCAGCAGGAGGTCAGGGTAGAGGGGAGTGTGAGATTGGGGTGCTGACTTCCCTGGCCCCCTCTTCTGGGGTGACCTCAGTGTTACAGGTTGGATTGTGTCCTCTCCAAGTTCATAGATTGGAGTCCAAACCCCTAGGACCTCAGAATGTGACCTGATTTGGAAAGAGGGTCTTCAGAGAGGGGGTCACGTTAAGATGAGATCGTTGCAGTAGGCCCTGGTCCAATATGACTGTGTTTCCGTAAGAAGGGAAATCGTGCTCACAGAGACACACGTGGGAGGAAGGCGATGTGAAGAGACGAAGGGGGAGATGGCCATCCACAGGTGAGGCCGGAGGCCCCAGCAGGTCCTCATGATGGCAGGAAAGACCCAACCCTGCTGACATCCTCATCTTGGACTTGGGGCCTCCAGGACAGTGAGACAATTTCTGTTAGTTAAAGCCCCGGTCTGTGGTGCTTTTTGGAATAGGAAATGGCAACCCACTCCAGTGTTCTTGCCTGAAGAATCCCAAGGACAGAGGAGCCTGGCGGGCTGCCGTCTGTGGAGTCGCACAGAGTCAGACACGAGTGAAGTGACTCAGCCGCAGCAGCTGTGGTGCTCTGGTCTGTATCCCAGCAAAGAGCACACCCGGACCCCTTCCCTAAAGGCCGCACTCCTCCCAAGGTGCAGATCACGCCCCTTCGTGGTCCAGGGCCCTCACCCCCAGGTCTCGAGGCAGTTGCACATCTCTCTAGCCCAGGGCTACACAGTCACAGTGGGCTTCCCTGGGGGCTCAGACGGTAAAGAATCTGCCTGCGATGCAAGAGACGCAGGTTCGATCCCTGTGTCAGGAAAATCCCCTGGAGAAAAGAATGGCAACCCACTCCAGTATTCCTGCCTGGAGAATCCCACGGACAGAGGAGCCTGGCGGGCTACAGTCCATGGGAGTGCAAAGAGTCGGACACAATCGAGTGACTCAATCACGGGCCCCCGCGTGGCAGGCTAACCTCCGACCTTTCTCCTGCCCAGTCCTGATCCGGCTGGAGAAGAAAGGGGAGCGCTGCGCCGTCCGCTCGCAGTTTGTCCAGCCCATCTGTCTGCCCGAGCCCAGCAGCCCCTTCCCCGCGGGATACAAGTGCCAGATAGCGGGCTGGGGCCACCAGGATGAGAGTGAGTTCGGGCAGGGGGCCAGGGTCATGCCCCCAGGAGCGGCGGCCCGACCTGGCCTGAGCACCCCACACCCCATGTCGGCCTGCAGACGTGAGTGGCTACTCCCCCTCTCTCCGGGAGGCGCTGGTGCCCTTGGTCGCGGACCCCAAGTGCAGCAGCCCTGAGGTGTACGGGGCCGACATCAGCCCCAATATGCTGTGTGCCGGCTACTTCGACTGCAGGTCAGACGCCTGCCAGGTTAGCCAGGACAGCCCGCCACCCCGGAGCTTGGAGCCGCAGGCCGGAGGCACTTTCAGGGTGGGGGTGTGGGAGGCTGGGGCGAGGGGTGGTGGGCGGTTTCCGGGTGGGTCTCAGGCCCTAATGGGCCGTTCTGCACAGGGGGACTCTGGCGGGCCACTGGCCTGCGAGAAGAACGGCGTGGCCTACCTGTACGGCATCATCAGCTGGGGTGACGGCTGCGGGAGGCTCAACAAGCCTGGTGTCTACACCCGCGTGGCCAACTACGTGGACTGGATCAACGACCGGATTCGCCCGCACAAGCGGCCCTCGAGTCCCTCCTGAGCCCGCCTCTACCTCGGGCTCTTGTGTCCTACCGTTCCCTCCTTTCTGCCAATAAAGATGTTTTCAAGACCTTGCCCACACTGCCGGCCCCTCTGCCCAAGCCCCCAGCCCTGCCTTTCCTCCCAGGCCATGACCCCCCACCTGGCTTTGTGGATGACGGGCCCTCAGGGCTGGGGACACCCCCCCCCGAGCCAACACCCCAGCTGCCCTTCCTCAGTGGAGAAGGGAGCCTGCGACCGGGAGGGGTCTGGCCCCACAGCCTGGAGACTCAGGTCAAGAGATGTGGGTGGGACCTTCTTGCCAGCCAGGCTGGTCTCAGACCCTCCTCTGCCCTTTCTTGACCCCCAAACTGCTCCGGCCACCCCAGCCTCCCTGTGTTCGTGAAGCTGAGCAGCCCCTCGCTCACCCTGCTCCCACTGCTGCCCCTACCCCTCCACGCAGCCTCTTGACGTCCTGGGAGGCCTGGCAGTCAGGTCCTTTCCAGTCCCTCCCCATCGTCACACACAGGTAGGCACAGACCCCTCCTCTCTTGGCCCCGTCTCAGCAGGACTGCATTCAGACCTGACCGATGGGGCTGGAGAGCCCTGCTGCCCTCCCGTAGCGGGAAGTCCAGTGGTCAGCCACAGCCTCTTACCAGGAGATCACGGGTTTCCACAGGGACCCCTTCTCCAGCAGATTTTGTGTTTTGCTCTGTCTGCCCGAATAGGGTCTCGTGGCCACACCCAGCTTCTGGGGAGGCTGGGAGGGCAGGGAATAGAGTTGTCAGGACAGGATCAGACATCACCAGGAAGGCGCCCGGCCCCCTGGCAAAGCCAGAGGAAGAGAGATGACCACAGTGGGTGCCTGCTGCCCAGCGCCTGGGTGGGGCTCAGAGCTGCCAGTGGCCTGGGGCTCATGTGGGCCACAGCTGGGGTGGCAGAGGCCGGTGCTGGCCCCCGTCCCCCTGAAAGCACAGCCCCTCCCACTGGTGGACCTGGGCCTCTGACTGCCCGTTCTCGGCCTCCAGGAACACTGTGGCTTCAGTGCCCCCGGACCTATGCCTGGTGTGAGCTCTCCTCAACCTTGTTCCCTGTGGGTAGGGAGTATGGATCTGTTAAAGAGGTGACGTGCGTCTATAGATGGTCCGAGAGTCAAGCCAACCTTGTATTCCTGGAGCGAGCTGTGCTGAGTCAGGGAGGGAGCCAGCTACCTTCTGTGGGCTGCTCCAGACTTCCTCCCCACCTTGCACTGTGCCCCGTCCGCTGACCCCGATGGGCTGCGTCAGTGGGCTCCTGTGCCTTTGGGTGGGAGGAGCCCAGCAGGAGGTCAGGGTAGAGGGGAGTGTGAGATTGGGGTGCTGACTTCCCTGGCCCCCTCTTCTGGGGTGACCTCAGTGTTACAGGTTGGATTGTGTCCTCTCCAAGTTCATAGATTGGAGTCCAAACCCCTAGGACCTCAGAATGTGACCTGATTTGGAAAGAGGGTCTTCAGAGAGGGGGTCACGTTAAGATGAGATCGTTGCAGTAGGCCCTGGTCCAATATGACTGTGTTTCCGTAAGAAGGGAAATCGTGCTCACAGAGACACACGTGGGAGGAAGGCGATGTGAAGAGACGCAAGGGGGAGATGGCCATCCACAGGTGAGGCCGGAGGCCCCAGCAGGTCCTCATGATGGCAGGAAAGACCCAACCCTGCTGACATCCTCATCTTGGACTTGGGGCCTCCAGGACAGTGAGACAATTTCTGTTAGTTAAAGCCCCGGTCTGTGGTGCTTTTTGGAATAGGAAATGGCAACCCACTCCAGTGTTCTTGCCTGAAGAATCCCAAGGACAGAGGAGCCTGGCGGGCTGCCGTCTGTGGAGTCGCACAGAGTCAGACACGAGTGAAGTGACTCAGCCGCAGCAGCTGTGGTGCTCTGGTCTGTATCCCAGCAAAGAGCACACCCGGACCCCTTCCCTAAAGGCCGCACTCCTCCCAAGGTGCAGATCACGCCCCTTCGTGGTCCAGGGCCCTCACCCCCAGGTCTCGAGGCAGTTGCACATCTCTCTAGCCCAGGGCTACACAGTCACAGTGGGCTTCCCTGGGGGCTCAGACGGTAAAGAATCTGCCTGCGATGCAAGAGACGCAGGTTCGATCCCTGTGTCAGGAAAATCCCCTGGAGAAAAGAATGGCAACCCACTCCAGTATTCCTGCCTGGAGAATCCCACGGACAGAGGAGCCTGGCGGGCTACAGTCCATGGGAGTGCAAAGAGTCGGACACAATCGAGTGACTCACACACACACACACACACACACACGTACAGTCACCACTGCTGGTGGTTCCCTCCAAGACCACAGCTTTGTAAACAGACCCTCTCTGAACTGTCCTAACCTGTCAGCAGCTGGGACCCTGGCCCTCACACGCTGACCTTTTCAGCAGCTTTTTCAGAATTTCCTTTACTGCGTTTAGCGTTTTGCATTTATGTTTCCGAGTGAGATGGGCCTGTAATTTTCCTTTCTTACACTGTTTGAATGACTGTCTACAGGCTTCCCTCAGACCTCATAGAGTGAGTTTAAGAGACTCTGCCCCTTCCTTCCTGGTCGACCGGAGGGCTGCAGAAAGCCAGCCGTCCGTTCACCGAGTTTGGTAGCATCTCCTATGAGATCCCCTGGCCCTGTCTTTTCTTTTCTCTTTCTTTACGGGTCTTTGTTCGAGGGCTCTTCTCTGGCTGCGGTCCCCGGGCTCTAGAGCACAGGCTCAGGGGTCGCGGTTCCCGGCTTCGCTGCTCTGTGACGTGTGGGATCTTCCCAGATCAGGGATGGGACCCATGTCTCCTGCGGTGGCAGGCGGAGCCCCCACCAGGGAAGCCCCGCCCCTCCGCGCAGGTGTCTTACTTACGGGATGATGTTTAACTGCTGAACCATTGTTTTACTAGTTTGGGGCTGGTGGGGAGTTCTGTTTCTTCTTGAGCTAGTTTAGGAAGCTGCACTTGGGTGAGTTTATCTGTCTCGCCACAACATCATTCGGGCTGTCCTCCCGGCGTTTCATCTCACGTGTATGGTTAGCTATTTCCTGTCAGCACTTGGAAGGTATTCCACTGGCCTCTGTTCCTCCTGTTGAGAAATCTGCTTTAAATGGAATCGTGGGGACGTCCCTGGCGGTCTGGTGGTTAGGACTCTGCGTTTCCGATGGAGGGGGCACAGGTTCCGTCCCTGGTTGTGAGTAAGATCATTCAATCCTTGTGGCCAAAACAGAAAATGAGTCGAATTGTGACTTCCAGTTCTTCCGACATCACTCTCCCTGTGGCGCTCAGCGCCTGAGTGCTCGTCTCCGATGTGCTGTGCTCTCACCCGGGACGCACAGGGCTCCTCTCCCTGTCTCGTTGTGCCTGCTGTGTGCTGGCCCCTGCTCAGCTTGGGCGCTTACTGGTGCCCTTGGCCGTGGCAGCTCGGGGTCCAGGCTCCTTCTCTGCAGCGCTTCCAGTATCGCCCGAGACTCTGAGTCTGCCACAGACACTCTGTATCAGACTGTTCCGGTGTCACGGCTCAATTCACTTCAGTCGCTCAGTTGTGTCCGACTCTTTGTGACCCCATGGACTGCAGCACGCCAGGCCTCCCTGTCCAGCACCAACTCCCAGAGCTTGCTCAGACTCATGTCCATTCAGTCAGTGATGCCATCCAACCATCTCATCCTCCATCATCCCCTTCTCCTCCTGCCTTCAATCTTTCCCAGCATCAGGGTCTTTTCAAGTGAGTCAGCTCTTCGCATCAGGCAGCCAAAGTACTGGAGTTTCAGCTTCAGCATCAGTCCTTCCAGTGAACACCCAGGACTGATCTCTTTTAGGATGGCCTGGTTGGACCTCCTTGCAGTCCGAGGGACTCTCGAGAGTGTCACAGATGATACCCAAACTTGTGACACGCAGGCAGCCATGTACTCAGCTCATGATGCTGGGCCTGTCGGTCCCTGGCTTTGCTCATGGGGTGGTTCTCGTGGCCCGGGTTGTATGTGGGTCATCGGTGGGTCTTGGGCGGTTCTGCCCTTGGGGGCTGACTGGCTTTTGGCCGGGTGGCAGGGAGACCGGGACGCACATCTTCTGTCATCCGGCAGGCTGCCTTGGGCCCATTCACGTGGTGGAGGCCAGGCTCCAAAGAAACCGTGGATGTGAGAGTCCCCGTTGCATTTCACTCGTCAGTGCCGGGGTAGACAGATGCACTCCAACTCTCAGTGGAAGGTCACGTGTCAAGGGGCGTTCAGGCCAGAGATGAGGTAGCGCTTTTAATCTCACATGCTCCCTGTACCCGTCTGCTGGGACTGCTGTAACAGAAGGCCACAGGTGGGGGAGCTCACGCAACCGCCATTTATTTTCTCGTGGTGCTGGGGGTGAATTCACAATCCAATGAGTGGGTTTCTGGAGAGACTCTCCTCCAGGCCTTCCTGCTGTTGTCCTTACATGGCCTTGCCCTGTGCACGTGCTGAGACACAGAAAGAGAGAGAGAGCGCTTCTCCCTCTACTTAAAAGGCTGCAGCCCTATGGGATGAGGGCCCCACCCTTACAACCTCATTTGACCTTTGTTGCCTCCTTAGAGATCTCAGCTCCAAACACAGTGACCTTGGGGTTAGGGCCTCAACAGGTGGGTTAGCAGGCACATAGGTGGGTCCGTGATGCCCCGTCTCACCGTGTGGTGAATGAGGAGTGTAGGAGATTGCGGGGCTGGGAGGTGGCGGTCATCACTCCCGCCCACACTCCGCTGGCCACAACTCCTTCCTGTGGCCCCACCTACCTGGGGGGAGCTGGGACCTGCAGGGGGGTGACTCAGGGAGTCAGGCGGAGTGTTTGCCACGATCAGCTGGCGCGTGTTTTCCTCCAGCCTCACTGAGCACC
Source organism: Madoqua kirkii (assembly GCA_006408675.1). Classification (NCBI taxonomy): domain Eukaryota; kingdom Metazoa; phylum Chordata; class Mammalia; order Artiodactyla; family Bovidae; genus Madoqua; species Madoqua kirkii. Next base: position 13,272 of record SJYC01035864.1, read on the forward strand.
TGGAGACACGAGGCAAGGCAGCCTATCCCCAGTCCCCGCGCTCCCTCGTGCGTGTAAAACTCAGGATCATCCTGAAAGGCGCTCACACACGTCCTCTCATTCAGGCCTGTGCTCAGCTGCTCATTTGCATGACTCTTGCCAGCCAATGACCCGCAGCCCGCCAGGCTCCCCTGTCCGTGGGCTTCTCCAGGCAAGAATACCGGAGTAGGCTGCCATTCCCGCCTCCGGGGGATCTTCCCGACCCAGGGACGGACCCCCAGCCTCCTGCACTGCAGGCAGATTCTTGACCATCCAAGCCCCCAGGGCAGCCCTGTCCTTTAGGAGCTCACCATCATAACGGCGGGCCGGAAGAGGAAGCAGGCCAGAGAAGTCGGGCAGCGGCCAGAGTTCATTTGGGTGTCGAGTGTCAGGTGCAGCGTCGGACAGCAGGTCCCGCGGCTGCAGAGCCACTGGTGGGGTGACCGTGCCCTGTGGCCACGGGGTCTGGCCGTGGTGGCAGTGTCCTCAGCAGTGGCGTCCGGCAGCAGCACCCGCGGCTGTGTGATCGGCCGGCTCTGCCCCGTGGTGGTGGTGGGCTTGGAGGGCAGCAGCCGTGGCCCATGGCTGTGGAGGCCGGCGGGGCAGTGGTGCAGAGCTGGGGTGGCGTCGGGTCTCCAGATCGTGGCTGCGCCCCCCCGCCTCCTGCAGCTCCTGCTGATCCCTGCCTGCCCTGGCTTCCACCTGAGGCCTGACGATCTCCCCACAGATGCTTTCCTGCTTCAGGGACCAGAGTCAGCTTCTGCCGCTCGCCACCGCGACTCTGGCTGCCGCGGCAGGGAGCTGTCTGAGCCTGCTTAGGCAGCTATGACAGAGACAACAGATGGGGCTCTCAACAGTTGCTAAGGCCGGAAGTCAGAGCTCAGGCTGCCGGCCTGCTCAGGGTCTGGGGTGGGCCCTCTTCCGGGCGTGCAGATGGCTGCCTCTGGCTGTGTCCTCAGGGTGGGTTGGGAGAAAGATCAGGGCTTCTCAAGAGGATGCTAATTCTGTCCTGGGGACTCCACCCTCACGACCTTATCACCCCTCAAAGACCCTGCTTCTTCGTGCCATCCCCTTGGGGGGTTGGGCTTCAACATGAATTTGAGGGTTGGGGACACAAGCATTTGGTCCACAGCAGGAGCTTAGGAATGAGAGGCCAGGATCCCCCCGCCCCGGGTCCAGAGCGAGCCAGGATGGAAGGTGGTCCTGCCTCTCAGTGGCTGGCGTGGAGGCGGGTGGGCGGCGGGCAGCCCGTGTTTTCTGGGGCCCGTGTGGGAGCAGGTGCAGCTGCCGGGCGTGGCAGGAGCCTGGGTTGGGGCCAGCGCTGCGGAATGCAGCAGGGCACGCCCCTCCCCGCAGGGATGAGCATGTGCCAAGCGCCTGGGGTGGCAGATGTGCTGGTGGCCTCCGGCGCCGCCCGGCTCGCTCCCGGCTGTCCTGGGCCAGCGGCTGGTGGGCCGGGGATGAGCCGGCAGCTGCCCTGCAGGGGCAGTGCCCCGGAGGAGGGGAGAGCGAGGCGCCTTCTGGGCCTGGGATGACCCTGCTCCGCATCGCACCCTGGGCACGCATTCCCGGGACATTCGAACCAAGCTCATCGACCCCCACTAGGGCCTTGCCTTCTCAGATTCCCAGGGACAACAGGGATGGGGGTGCACAGAGAGGACGGACTTGGCCCTCTCTGTGCCCAGCATGGTGGTTGCTGAGCTGGGACCCCAGCCCAGCGGTCTTCCCGCCCGTACAGCCCCCATCCTCTGCTCGGGGCTCAGCCCACGGGGCTCAGTCCTGGAGGTGCCTGCGGCCCTAAGTGTTAGATCCTCCTCTGTGAGAGGCAAGACCTGGACAGGATGACGACATGCATCTGCGTTCCTACCCATGCGGATTTCAGGGCAACAGGGCAGGGCAGAGCCTTCTCCTTCCTCCCAACCAGACCCTCAGCCGCCTCAGGGCGGACCCGGCTGGGGCGCACTGCTGCTTTCTCTTTGCTTTGAAGAGTGCCGGCCTGTCTTTGCCACTGGCCCCGGGGCCTCGTCGACGCTCCTAAAGGCGTGAGTGTTGGAGTTTGTCTCAGAAACGGGGGCTGAGGTCTGAGATGTGGACCCACCTGGGTTCCCAAAGAACCTAGGCAGCTGACCAGGGGCTGTGGGTGGAAGGACGGGAAGCCAGAGGCTCAGAGCTCCCCCGCTACAATGGGGGCTCTCTAATGGGCTTTTAGGGAGCAGCCTGGAGGGACGGACCTCCCCAACCCTACCAGCCAGTGGCGGGGCATGCAGGTCCGGGACCAGACTCAGACTGGGGCACTGTGGCCCCACTAACCCCCGGGAGCAGTCTGCACCAGGGTCCTTGCTGCCAGGGGACAGGAATGAACGCCCCCATCCTCCTGCCTATGGAGCAGGGGTGGTCTGAGGGGTTGGAAGGGAGCAGGGAGCAGGCAGGAGAGCTGGGTTGGGGAGTGAGGCGACGTCCTGGCCAGAGCCAACTGTGGTCCGTGGTGTCCGTGGTGTCCGGTGACAGCTCAGGGGTGGTGGGAGGGACAGGTGCGAGGGTGAAGCCAGCTTAGAGGAAGGCACACTGGCAAACGGGGGCCCACCCGGGGCGGATGCCTCTTCTGGGGGTCGTTTCCTTTGCTTTCGGAAGGGGGGACCCCTGCCCAGCCCACCCCGCCGGAGTGAGCAGCGTCGGAGCCCCAGGGTCCCAGCCTCAGCAGCGCGCGGTGCGGTCCCGGAGGGCAGGCGCTCAGGTGGCCCCAGGTGCCGCGGGGCGCGCCTCGCCCAGGCAGGGCGCGGATGGGGCAGGACCGGCGGGCTGGCACCTCGGCCCCGCCCGCCGCGTGCGCCGCCCCGCCCGCCGCCCAGGCGGCCGGCGGCGCACGGCGCTCGCGGAGCTATTTTGAAAGTGACCCTGGGCTGGGCGGCCCGCGGGGCGGCGGGGACAGGCGCGGCGGGGCGCGGGAACCATGACAGAAGATGACGGAGGCGGCGCTGGTGGAGGGCCAGGTCAAGCTGCGGGACGGCAAGAAGGTCGGGGCCGCGGCGGGCGCGGGGCGGGGCGGGCGCGGGCGGAGGCTCACGCTCCCTCTGTCCCCGCAGTGGAAGACTAGGTGGCTGGTGCTGCGCAAGCCTTCGCCGGTGGCAGGTGAGCGGGCGCGGGGTCGGGGGGCCAGCGCAGGCGCGCGATCGGCCGCCGGCGGCCTCCTCCGTGCGCCCGGCAGGCCCGGAGCGCCGGCCAGCTCGCCCGAAATAGCCGGCGGCGGGCGCCCCGGGGCGAGGGCTGTAACCGGAGAGCGCCCCGGCCTCGGCCTGCGGGGACCCTTCCGGCGCCCCGACTCGGCCTGGAGCCCCAACGTCGTCTCAAACCCCAGATCCCTCGGCCGACCCCCTTGGCAGGAGGCTGACCGGACCTCAGAGGGACCTGGTGGGGCTGGCGGGGCTGGGAGCCTGGAGGGTTGAAAGGGCAGGAGCCTGTCCTGGCCCCCTCCCCCATCACGGCGCAGGGAGCATCCCAGAAAGTCCCGGCCCAGTGCGGACTGAGCTGTGTCACTGACCCCAAATCCAGCTGAGATGTCCGGCTGGGTTGACCCCAGGCGCTGCCCCCTCCCCTTGCCCAGATGGAGCTGAGGCCAGACCACCCAGCTGGGCACAGAGAGAGGGGAAAGAGGCCTCCTCTGAGGCTGTGTCCTGAGAACCCCTCCAGTCCCAGCTCCCCCCCAGGGCCGGCGCGCCCCCTGAGAGGAGACTGGACGGGCATGGGGAGCTGGGCATCTCCAGCCTCGGTCCTCAGTGAGCGGCAGCGACCCGGAGGCTCTGAGCGGTTGGCTGCAGCTGTTCCCGGAGACAGGTGCCCTGGAGCTGGCCCAGGCCTCCAGGGGTCTGTGTGGGCTGCTGGGGGTGTGCGTGCACGCTGCCTCACACGTGCGAGGCTGTCGGTCTTCCGGCACGTTTAGGGGAGTCTGGCAGTTCCCAAGGAGCTCCCCCTCCTCCATCCGTTGGCTGCCGAGCTGGCTCTGGGAGCCGCAGGGTTGCGGTTGCGGGGCGAGGGCCTGCGTTTGGCTTTGGACACACTCTCCTCCTACCTGGAGCTCAGCGTCCCCGCCGAGGGGGCCTGAGCCCTGAGCCCTTCGCTCAGCTCGCCGACCTTGCAGGCCCAGCCCTGTGCCTGGTGCTGGGGGACCCTAGTCCCGGGGAGCTCAGGGAGGCCCGGCGGGGCTAGGGGCCGAGAGGCAGCGGGGTCCCTGCACCGGCCAGGCTGTGGGCGGTCGAGGTGGGGTGCAGGCGGTGTTGAGGAGCGGGCAGTGGCTGGCTGGGGCCTGGGGCGGGGGCTGCTTGCGGGGAGGCTGATGAGCTAGGGCCTGTGCTGGCCTCTGGGGAAGTTGACCCACCCGAGCGCAGCCCCAGGCGGCCTCGTCCCCCTTGCTGGGGCAGGTGGTGATGTGCAGCCCCTGGTGGTGGGTGTTGTGTCTGTATCCTAGAGAGCTGGGTGAGGGCTGTGCCCTGGCTGCCCCGGCAGACACACCTGTACACAGGGCCCTTTGGCACCGGCTCCTCACCACCGCAGATTTTGACTCTGTAAGTGGACTTGTGGTTGTCGAGCCTTTCCTGGGTCTTTCCATGCGCAGCCCTGCCAGAGGGGAGCCTGCCATGAGCCTCAGGGGAGGGAAGAGCCGCCTCCCGAGGGCACTAGGGCGGCGGGGCTGGAGGGGACGTGCCCAGAGAAGAGGGCTAGGCGCTCCCGGCAGGACCCGGCCCAGGGACTGGGCAGGAGGGGACTGGGCTGGAGGAGGGTCCATGTGCGCCTCTGGCTACTGTCCGTCCTGAGCCCTGCGCCCCACGTCCTGGTCCCCAGAGTCTCGGGACCCCCACTGTGGTCCCCCATTCGGTCCTAGGATCTGTCCCACTTCCGTCTCTCCTCCCGGCTCTTAGCTGGTGAGCCGGCCCCTCTCCGGCTCGCTGGGGGCCTGGCTGTGAGTGGTGCAGCTGCCTGGCCCCCTTATCCTGAAGATCAGCACCCTCAGTGGACTTGGGTGGGGGGCAGGCCCTTGCATGTGAGGGTCTCACCACGGAGACTCCCTAGACCCCTAGATCTGCCTGCCGCAGAGGGGAGCCTGGGAATGAGGGGGCCGCCTTGCCTGCTCTCCGTGAAGAGCCCAGGGCTCTTGCCTTTGGAAGTCACTTCCCCCCGCCCCGGTGAGCCCTAGGGGAGCAGTAGAGGGCGCTGGAGGCTCTGGGCAGGCGGAGGACACAGAGGGCCCTTCACTCGGTCCCTTCTCTGCTGTTTGCACCTTGTTTTAACCAAGACGACTTATGCTCATGATAAAGTTTAGGTAGTCAGAGGGAGGGGAGCTGCTATGGGCAGACGGGACGGTCTTTACCGAGGCTTCGAGGAGAACTGCCCCCAGGGGCCCCCACCTCTGTCCTGGCCCGAGGATTCCTGGCCGGGCCCTTTCCCTGGGCCAGGCTCCCGCGAGAGGAGGGCGGTGCAGCCCACTGCGGCTGACCCTGGGCAGCCTCTCTCTGCGCCTCCCTGGGTCGAGGCTCAGGATGGTGGGAGACGCCCTCCTGTGGGTGAGCTCTGGAGGGTGGCCCACCCATGGGCGAGGTGTGCAGAGGGTTGCCCCCGGGCACTGGCTCTGAGGGCCCTGCTGCAGGGCCTCCTGTGGGCACTGCCGGGGCCGCGTTATTCTGCCCAGAAAAGCAGGCAGGAGGGACCCTGAGTCCTGGAGCTGGCAGGGCCTTGTAGGCAGCGGGGCTGAGACATGGTGACACAAGGGCTCTGGCCCTGACTGGGTGGGTGTGGTCTCCTGACCCCTCCTCCCGCCCCCCACTGTGTGTCCCGCCCTTTGGCCAGCAGGGCGTCCACGCCACTCCTGTCCTGGGGAGGCTGGTCCAGCGCTCCCCCTGCCGTCTATGCTCCCTCCTGGTGCTGGGTTCCTGGAGGGCAGGGACCTTGGCTCAGCCTCACAGGTGATGCTGGGGCTGGGGCCTGCCAGGGGACACAGGCTGGGGACACAGGCTGGGGACACAGGCCGGGAGCCCAGCTGCTCTCAGCAACACCTGGGTCCTGCGGACAAGCCCAGGAATGGGGTCCTCGGGGCACGTGCTCCCTAAGCCCGCTGAGCTTCCATCCCACCAGCCTCCACCCCACCCCATGCAGTGGCAGCCCCGCTGAGGTGGGCACATTCCAAGACGGGGGCGGGGGGAGGGTTCCCAGGTGGTGACGCCCAGGAGGGTCCTGCTCTGGCCCCACCTTCTGGCCTGGGATCAGCCGTGTCCCCCGGGAATGGGTGTCCTATCTCAGTCCTGGGGTTGGGCTGGCCCCCAAGCACGGGCTGAGGGTAGAGACCAGCCCTCTGGTCCCCGTGGACCCTTGGCACAGAGGGCCAGGCTTCCTGCAGCCCCTGGGTCCACCCAGGAGTCGGAGTACCCTGGGTCAGGTCTGGCTTCTGCTCTGACCAACTGCGTGACGAGAGTGAGTCCTCACTGGGCTTGCAAGTAGTCCCTGCAGAGGGTGGACAGGCAGCGGGTTTGCAGGGGGCCCAGGGCCCTGACCGCTCCTGCTGCTGCCTGTACGCTGAGCCTGTGAAGACCCCTTGAGCCCACGAAGCCCACGAAGCCCCCTTGCACCCCATGAAGCCCCCTGGAGCCCATAAAGCCCCCCGGAGCCTGCAAAGCCCCCAGAGCCCGTGAAGCCCCTTTGCACCCCACAAAGCCCCCTGGAGCCCCGTGAAGCCCCCTGTAATCTCCTGAAGCCCCTTGGAGCCCCGCGAAGCCCCGTGGGACCCCGCATACACACACGGTGGACGCACTCTCCCCCTGAATTGAATCAGCAGCAGGCCTGGGCCTGTGTGTCAGGAGGCCCGTGGGTCAGGCAGCCTGGCGCCCTGGCAGGCAGGCCTGGTCAGCAGCCCCCAGCCTCAGCCCTCGGGCAGACCCTGGGGCCGTTGCCCAGCGGCTCTGTGGAAGGCACAGCCCAAGGTCACTGTGACCTACGAGGACTGAGCCCCACAGCGCTGCTCCGGCCGTGTGCCTGTGGGTGGGCGTCCGCCTCGTCTCCCCTGCCGGTTCCGTCCTCCCTGCCGGCCCCCCGCCCCCACGAGGCCTGCAGCTTCCCGGCTGCCCCCCAGGCGCTCGGCCCCGGGCCGTAAACGCCTCCGGGGCCCGTGACTCTGTGGTTATTTTTACATCTTCAGGCGCCTGCGTCCAGCTGCCTGCGTGCAGGCTGCCTGGCGTCCCTTGGGCCTCTCGGGCTCGTGTGTCTGTGACAGAAACCCCACCCCGCCTTGCTGCCCCCTCTTCTCCCCAGGTACCCCCTGCCCCCATCCAGAATCATCCTCTTCTTTCCCTCAGCCCCGCCTCTGCCCACAAGGGGTCCCTTGAGCTGGCCAGCCTCTGGCAGAGGGAAGGCCCTGCCCACTGTCACCGCGGTTACTGCAGAGCCTGGGCCCCTTTCCTCTGCCCAGCCTAGCCAGCAGCTCCCCTGGCTGGGACAGCTTTGCTGTTGTGCTGTGCCCACTCTCCGCACGCTGCCAGCCTGGGCCTTGTTTGATGACGGCTCTCAGCCCCCCATGAGCTGGGGTGAGGCCTTGGCCTGGCTCAGCAGGCCCACCCGGCTGGACCCGCCTGAGTCTCGGATGGCTCTTCCCACCCGCATGCTGGCCTCTGGGCTTCTGCACTGGCTGTTCCCTCTGGCACAATGCTGTTCCCTGCGTGCTGCCGGGCTGGTGCCTTCCGTCCCTCGGGAGTCTGTATCCCGTCTGGGAGGCCCCATGAACAGCTGCTGTCCTCAGGTGCCCGCTCCGGGCCCCTGAAAAGCACGTCCTCAGGGTTTGCTTCTTTGTCTACCTTTTCCATGTTCTGCCCATCTCTCCTCTTGGGTTTCGGCTGCACAGAAGCTGGGCCCTGTCCCCAGGTCCCTGGGCTGCTCATGAGCAGAGTGAACTGGACTTAGTGCTGTGGGGGAGGCCACCGGGGGTAGGGGGCGACGGAAAAGGAGGTGGGGTGGGCTCCGAGGGGCCCCAGCGGGCATCTTTCAGCGGCCCTTTCGGTGAGCGGGGCCGTTGGGCCTTTGCCTTGTCTGCACCAGGAGCCTGCCCCCTGGCCCTGGCTGGGCTCAGCGCAGGCGGGTGTAGGAGGCCACGGTGGGCGCACATGGTCCACAGGGAGACCCTCCTTGGTGTTCCGCGGTGATGGGACGGTGCCTGGCTCCCGGCCGAGCTCCCTGCTGGCTGGCCTGTAGCTGAGGGCCTCTGCGTGCCCGGCCGAGGCTGTTAGTGCCTCAACTCTGCAGAGTTCTCATTTGAAAGTAGAGGCTCTATGAGCTGGGGAGGGGGTTATCTCTGGTCACAGGCGTGGGGCTTAGACCGGTCAGGCGGTCCCCACCGCAGTGCCCACGCACAGAGTGTGTGTGCATATGTGCGTGCATGTGTGCATGCAAATGAGCAGGTGTGTGTGTGTGAGCACGCAGGTGTGCGTGACCGAGTGTGTGTGTGTCTGTGTGTGGACCACTTTCGGTGAGCGGGGCCGTTGGGCCTTTGCCTTGTCTGCACCAGGAGCCTGCCCCCTGGCCCTGGCTGGGCTCAGCGCAGGCGGGTGTAGGAGGCCACGGTGGGCGCACATGGTCCACAGGGAGACCCTCCTTGGTGTTCCGCGGTGATGGGACGGTGCCTGGCTCCCGGCCGAGCTCCCTGCTGGCTGGCCTGTAGCTGAGGGCCTCTGCGTGCCCGGCCGAGGCTGTTAGTGCCTCAACTCTGCAGAGTTCTCATTTGAAAGTAGAGGCTCTATGAGCTGGGGAGGGGGTTATCTCTGGTCACAGGCGTGGGGCTTAGACCGGTCAGGCGGTCCCCACCGCAGTGCCCACGCACAGAGTGTGTGTGCATATGTGCGTGCATGTGTGCATGCAAATGAGCAGGTGTGTGTGTGTGAGCACGCAGGTGTGCGTGACCGAGTGTGTGTGTGTCTGTGTGTGGACCACCTCGTTTCACCTTCCCACTTTGGTGGCGGCCCCTCTCTGCCTCCCTTTAGCACCACCACCCCGGCCCGCTCCACCCCCTGCCCGAGCCGCCTCTTCCAGGCCGCCCTCGCAGCCCCGTGGGCAGCTTCAGCTCCTGCCCCCAGCGTCCTGGTGGCTCCAGGCCCAGTGGCTGCCTGGCTGAGGCTCGCTGCTGTGAGTGGGGCCCTTGGGCCCACGGGGCCAGGCATGGAGATGAAGCAGGTGCCCCAGGTGCGAGGCGGGAAGGCTGGTGGTGCTCCCTCATTGGCGACCAGGAGACCTCGCTCGCTGGCCTGGTGTGAGGGGTGAGGCCCTGGGTGCTCATGGTGGGGGCCCCCGGCCGGGCTGGGCAGCCTGTGCGGACCCCTGCCTCCTCCACGCGTGTGTCCCGGGCCGGCGGGCCACTGCCCACTGGAGGCTCGGGCGCTCTCGCCTGAGTGCAGAGCAGCTAGACCCGCTGTCTCAGATCTCAGACCTGAGAACTGCTGTTTCCCCTGTGCCTGTTCCTTCAGCAGCTTCTCACTAAGCAGCACTCTCTATAGGATGGGTTTTAAAGATAGGATCCCTTTTCGGCTGGTGCAACGGGAGAGGAGGGGGCCGGGCAGCTGCCAGGCCGGGGCCCCTCCAGGGCCCATGCTTGCCGCCCCTCCCCTGGGCCGTGTCCTGCCCCAGCTCGTGGGAGACCACGGCGGGGTCCGGGGCTGACTCCTCCGGCCTCCACCATCACTGGGCTGTGACCGCGGGCGGCTTCCACCAGGGAGAAGGTGGGGCTCGGCACACAGCCGTGTCCGCTCCTCCGCCGTTTACGTTCATATTGAAAAAGGATGCCAGTGACCTGCCTGGTGTCTCAGCTTCCTGGGGCTGCGGTAACAAAGTATCGCAAACCCAGGGGCTCGAAACAAGAGAGGTGCTCTCTCCCCGTGCTCTCTCCCCGTCCTGGAGCCTGGAAGCCCACACTCAAGGTGTCGGCAGGGCCACGTGCTTCTGCGAAGGCGCTGGGTGCGCTCTCCCGCCTGCTCGGGCTCCTGGGCTCACGGGCACGTCGCTCCGTGACGTGTCTTCTTGCGGCCTTTCCTCTGTGTGTCGGTGTCTCCCCTCCCGTCTCTTACAAGCACGCTCATCTTTAGATTTGGGCCCCCTTGGACAATCCATCAAGATCCTTAACCTGACTACATCTGCACAGACCCTTTCTCCAAACGAGGGCGTGTCTGCAGGTTCTGGGAGTCAGGATGTGGACACGGTTGTTTGAGGGCGTCCCCATTTACCCTGCCGCAGACAGGCGAGGGCACAAGTCTATTCTCAAATCTCTGTAAGGAGCAGGCTGTGAGCTGATTTCAGACAGAGCCAGGATCCAGGAAGACTGGATAGGCTGGGGGAAAAGGGTCTCGGGGACATATGTTGGCTCTGGCACGCAGGTCCCCAAACCAGCCTTGCAAGGGCAGGCGTCCTGCCCCTGTGACGGCAGGAGGCATAGGGAGCCGTGGGGCAATCCAGGGGCCCTTGGGGCAAGCGGGACTCCAGACCACGAACCGGCAAATCCGGGGCCTGAGCCAGACCCGCCCTGTCTCTTGCTTCTGGGATCAAGTGTGGTCGGAACACAGCCATGCACGTGTGTGTGGCCTCTGGCCGCTTTTGCAGTTAAGAAGCTGTGACGGGGCCCTCCTGGGTGGGCAAGTGGCTAAGACTCCACACTCCTAGTGCAGGAGATGGGGTTCGATCCCCTATGGGGGAGCTAGCTCCCACAGGCCGCAGTGAAAGATCCTACGGATCCTGCCTGCCGCTGCGAAGATCAGAAACCCCCAGGGCTGCAGCTAAGACCCGGCACAGCCAAATAAATAAAGAACAAACAGAAAAGACTGTGACAGAGACTGCGTGGCCCACAGTGGAGTACAGGTACTGTCTGACTCCGCACAGGAAGGTTCAGGGACCCTGCTCTTGGCTACACCATAGGTAGCATAACCCTAGAAACAAAGGAGGTGACAGTCTTGCCCTGCCTTTGCTGGTCAGGCCACGACCGAAGCAAATGGTCTTTCCTTGGGTAGAAGGGCCTCACTCTCATCGGTGCTGGGTGACCAGACTGTCACAGCAGAAGGGGACCGCCTTCGCGAGCTTGCCTTCCAGGGTGGGGAGCGGGCAGACAGGAGATGGTACAGCCAGCCGCATGGCAACACCAGCGGCAGAGGCCAGTCGTGCCAGGGGGAGCGGCGGGAGGTGCTTGGCCTGTCTGGGGAGCAGCCTGGTGTGGGTGGCAGGGCTGTGCTCATGCCGGGCTCCCGTCCGTGGCTGCCCCGGTGTCCACGTGCTTCTCTGCTGGGAGTCTCTCTGTGCTCATGGCCTCCCCAGGCTTTCCCCTCCTGAGCCTCTGGTGACACTGCGGGGGCATTTCCATAACAGCACGTGCCCTTTATGCCTCAGTTCAGACCAGTTCAGGCGCGCAGTCGTGTCCGACTCTTTGCGACCCTATGAATCGCAGCACACCAGGCCTCCCTGTCCATCACCAACTCCCGGAGTTCACTCAGACTCACGTCCATCGAGTCCGTGATGCCCTCCAGCCATCTCATCCTCGGTCGTCCCCTTCTCCTCCTGCCCCCAGTCCCTCCCAGCATCAGAGTCTTTTCCAGTGAGTCAACTCTTGGCATGAGGTGGCCAAAGTACTGGAGTTTCAGCTTTAGCATAATTCCCTCCAAAGAAATCTCAGGGCTGATCTCCTTTAGAATGGACTGGTTGGATCTCCTTGCAGTCCAAGGGACTCTCAAGAGTCTTCTCCAACACCACAGTTCAAAAGCATCAATTCTTCGGCCCTCAGCCTTCTTCACAGTCCAACTCTCACATCCATACATAACCACAGGAAAAACCATAGCCTTGACTAGACGGACCTTAGTCAGCAAAGTAATGTCTGCTTTTGAATAAGCTATCTAGGTTGGTCATAACTTTTCTTCCAAGGAGTAAGCGTCTTCTAATTTCATGGCTGCAGTCACCATCTGCA